>OY735278.1:7316481-7396359 GCA_963457715.1 Argyresthia albistria | reverse complement strand
TGGAAAAAGTAGTCAATACTCCTTGGATGGTTTTATATTCGGGTCATTTCTGTTCACTAATGTCATTCAGTCCGCAAGGTCTATAATTTTGTTAAAAAGGAACGGGACAGATCTAAATATGTGTTCTGACCCGTTTCTTTTTACCGACGTTTTCCATTGGATCCAGCTTAGATTTGTGTCATAATGTCAGCCGTTGGCGAAGATTCCATTCGAGCATAAAGCTGTATCGAATACTCCGCTGTGTCAGAAGTTTCATTTATTACAAATAGTGGAGTTGCTTCTTGTCGAATGTCGAACCTTTCATTTTTTCCACCAGTTTTTTGTTTTCAAACGGCGACCCGATAAAGTCTTGATTGCCCGATATTTTTGGCAAAGCCGTCGTTTGAAGGCGAAAAGTTTGCAAGATCATTTTTGTGAATCTCAAAATTTTGTGACATTGATCGCTGCTACCACAAATCACTAGTGCAATATTCAGGGGCAAAGAGACATTGGAGAATTCTTTGGAGTTGGACAATACGGTGTTGAACTGCTAGTCAAAATATATACATTTTAGGAACTGTCGAAATTTTGTTCATGAGTCTTATGATAACCGGTATGTGACGTCATATGATGTCGTTTTTCTAGTAAATTGAGTTTATAAAGTACAACTGTTGGAAATAACTCTGATATTGTTAAGCAACTTTGACATAGTGCTTCAACTCACAGACATGTTCCTAGATTTGTTTGACTAACATGTGCAATACTGAATAACAAATAACATACCGTCAGTGTAACGTAGATTCTGCGTCAGTTTTGGTGGTCACTGTGTATACCTTTTAATTTAATTAGGGAACAAATCATGTTACCATACTGTGTAAACGCACTCTGTTTCTTTTCTATGTATAAATAAGTTTATTTTCACGTAATATTTTAAAAGTTAGGCTGCCAGTGTTGAACGCCATCGACACAAAGAGATTATGGGATCTGGTAGAACCTTCAGGAGGCCTTAGTCGATAGCTAATGATCGTATCATTGTACAAATAACACTCGATCCAGGCACGTTGTTATGATAATCCGGAGAATATATTAAAAAGAAGCGTAGGCGCGTAAATTTTAAAAGATATTTTCGTACGTTTTTGCACGTAACTCGTAACTTCGTGTAACTTCGGGCGCTGCCGCGTCTCGTATCGTCCGATGGTTTGGCGGGAAAGTGGCGGCCATTTTGATTTCAAAACTTTCATATCAAACAAAATGGAAGACGGAATGGATTTGTATACTCTTTGACAATTTAAAAGTACTTAGCTCTATATCAAATAAAATCAAGTATTTATTATTTTTCACCAGTTTTAATTTATGGACTTCTTTTATTTTAAATCACTTTCCTCACAAACCATCCCGTGATGGCATAGTTTTATAATTAGGGATTCACGACCAATAAATGTAATTTATACGATTGAATGAAAATGTAATATTACATTATGTAGGGACTCGTGTTTGGCCACTGTAATATTTCACATCCGTAGACTTGACTTTTACATTAGGTACACTACTTCTGACGCGAATAACAGTATTATCTGAGTGACTGACAACTCTATACTTTAAAAGTAGCTGTCAAAGTTATTCAGATAAAAATGTGGAACCCCTTTCTAGTAGTAGACTTAACGCGTATTATTGAAGACAAAGAAACAGTTCGGTGCAATTTGGGCTATTATTCGAAAGCAGCAGTCAAGCTATTCTTGCACTTGTCGACGTGTATTTGCCAACTTTCGGTGGCCAAACTATATTGCGACTGATACTTTGAGCCGTTGTCTGTATGGGCTTCCAGTTACCGTGAAAGCTTAAGTGAATCAAACCCATTTTACATTTTCTCATCAATATTACTTCAGTACAGGCAGGAGTAGATATGTGCGATTGTTATTAGCGCATGGCTCAAACTAGATCTGCACATCGTACACTACAGCGAGCGGCGCGCGGTGACAGATGGGTGGCACTGACGCTTGATGAACAATGACGAGTGAAAGGCATGTGTTGATGACAAGCTCGTTGCATTAAGTTGCGTAGAACTGGCGCCCGCCCCCTGTAAACCATATGTAATCGTCTGAACGAACTTGACTTCATTCGCAGGGTGCTCATCCCATACAAATTATAATTAGTAACCCTTCGTAAAAAAAGAGATGGCGTGAGGAGTAAGATTTGTACTATAAACGCCATGGTTTCAGTTAACATACTTCTAGGTGGCGCTAATCTTAGAATAAATCCTATATATCTGAGCGCCATCTCATGGTATTTGCAATTTTTCGATGGTGCTGCACCAAGCGATAATGGCCTCAAACTAAAGAAGCTTCCGTAGCATCTCAGTTTACGCCCCGGTGTCATATTTTGTTGTAGGTGGTCTATCTGTATTAGTATAATATTATAGTATCTGTGCTTCAACACAGTTCTCTCATTCCTCTTTAGTCATCAAGCGCTGGTTCCAGCTGTCACTGCGCTAAAAGATCTTTGAAAAGCTGTAAACATGGATGGCGACATCCTTTTTAACCGACTTCAAAAAAGGAGGGGGTTGTCAATAGGCTTGTGGCCTGTCAAGTCAAAATAGATACTTTTTATGAACTGTCAAAACGGAACTTTTGTTCCTGAGTTCTATGAAATAACGACAGAGTGACGTCATGTAAAAGTGCCATCAAATGCTATCTTTTTTTGCACAAAATTGACTTTATAAAATATATCTGCTGGAAATATAGAATTCTGAGAATGTCAAGCCATTTTGTACATAATGCTTCAACTTATGACTCGTTCATAGATTTATTGGATTATTTTTTTTTTATTTGTGTTACCTCGAAACTGGTATTATTTATGAACCGATTTAAAAATATATATATATATATATATATGAAAGAGAGACTCAGGTTGGTCCCATTTTTTAAAATCGGGCATCGGTCCAGTACTTTGGTTTCTACATAGAAAAGACTGCCATCCAGGTAAGTGACTTTGTGGCGTTTGCGCTCATTGTCATTGAGATGAATTCTGGCTGTGAGGACCGATATTTGTTTATTTTGTTTGTGAAGTCAGAAGACAGATTTCGTAGACTCATTAGGTGTCGTGTTCATAGATGACATCGTAACCCTCGCGGTCAGGTTTTTATGTGATTTCAGTGGTCATGAAGTCGGTATTTTTAAGTTTTTAACTTGGTGAATTATTGACACATTCACTTCGTAGATCTTCTATTCTTCTATAAGGGGGTTGAAGTGCCTGCACGTGGCCCACATGTGCAGGGCCAAAGCATGTCCTCTTCTCCCGCTCTCTCAATTCAGCCAACCCAACTCCTGCACCAGCTGGCGTAGGAGGCCTAGATGTAGATATGTTTGGTTCTGTAGTTCTGTATGATGTGTAGATCTGATTATCTTGCGCGCTCACATATATCTTGTTGCTCCTGACTGTAACGACACATTCACCTCATACACCGCAATCGTTTCTTAGGCTCAGTTCTCATTACGGCTTGCATTCAGCGGCGGACTGTTCCACTCTTACCTACACACTTCGCCAGTTTGCGGCAACTCAAATTTATATCGACGCATGACAGTCGGCCGCAAACTCTCAGCCATAGTGAGAATCAACGGGTCGATTCTCGCTCCTTCGATATACTGATATCGAGACCAATATTGACAGATTCCCATACGAAATCACTCGACATAGGTGTAGATATCGTATATCGAATGCGCGAGAATCATGCTCCAAGCCTCAGCAGGTTACAGGGGCAAATTCAAATGCTGAAAGAATTTCGTCGTGAGTAGAACTTTTAACTTTTTTAGGGTCTACGGTTTACGTCTTATGGTAGTTCGTAAGAGCAAAAATATAATTAAAAATATTTAGCCATTTTGACGTATTATCATAAAGGTTGATGAAATTGAAATTATTTCTTGTATTATTCCTAGAAGATTGACGCTAAGGTAAGACGGGGCGTGTTAAGCATAAACTCGACTAGACTTTTAAAACTTAATATAAATTAGTATAGAGTTATAAAAGTTTACCTTGACTTTATTGTTAACAGGCCCGTTTAGCTGGTCAAAGTTATTGTAAAACGGTCACAAAATGTGTTCTAAACCTTATACTAGGAGCGTTCCACCTAAACATATTGCGCTGTTTGAATTTGACCCTGTATTTAGTTATCAACAAAACTATCGAATGTTTTCACCAGTGAATTAGTAATAATTTTAGCTAAAATATTTTTAATACTTTATCCGTGTCTCATTTGCACCGTGTATAAATTAGATTTATGGATTAAATCTAGCCTTTTTCTAGAGATGAATTAGCAGTAACTTATTACGATTATGAATTGCATAAAAAAATCATTGAGGTTCGTTCGTTGAGCCATGTTCATCATTGAAGGTTAAATTAATAGTTTAATTAAATAGATATGAAAAAGTGAAACCGGAATATCCATATGGTTTAATCTATTTAAATTGGTCACGGTCGTGCGACTGCCGGGAAATACCCGAACGGGAAAACCCGACTTCTAATTAAACCTAGAGTAGTAATCCAAATAAATTAATTCAGTAAAATAAATAGGTACATTTAGTGCACTTATTATCATGATGATGAGCGTGGCTGCCGTCGTATTTAGCATCATCTGCATTTCTCTGTGTACTATATTTAGGGTAACCAACACACGAGCAATAATACATGGATGTGACAGTCTGTAGTAATGAATGACACATGAAGAGAAATAGTGTTGTAGCTAAATCAGTGCATATCGCTTTTTGACTTTTTTTTTCTTGACCCAATCTGACGAAATCACTTGACTGTTTACACCAAATATAATATCCCCATTTTGTAAGAGTTAAGAATGTTCGATGTTACTCGGTGGAGCGGGCAGGTGATAGAACTACAATACAGTGTGTATTAGATGTAGTACATATGTTCGAGTGTAAAGATAAAAAATATTTAATAAACTTACATCGCCTGATAAACTTGTGCCCTATAACGTGTGCCGTTTCATAGCTGTGTGTATATTATTGCATTATTTCGTTAAGTACGTAGAGTTAGCTGCGGGGGACGAGGGGGGTAGGAAACAACAAACAAATTGTTTTATAAATCATGTTCTTTATTTAACTTCACACAAAACCGAGTCGGCGACGCCGATGTACAATCTCTTGTGACATTTTATGTATAGATGGGGAAATTAATATATGTTAAATGTTAAGAATTGTTTTTTAACGTTTTTTCAATCGTTTTCTTTTGGGGAGTTTTCGGTTTACGTAGTGTTGTAGTGTACATAGAGGGCGCGCGAGTCGCCATGTATCGTAGCTCCGACTGGAGTGATCGCCTTAAACTGTACTGTATGTAATATAAGAGTATTGTGAACGTTGCAAGCTTGTGTAATATAGTTTTTACGAGTGAACTCTCAATTAAGCTGTGTATATTGGGTGTATAGTTATCCTTTAGAAAATTTGTTTTGTTTTTTTTTCACTAATGATAGTAATTTATGCCGATAAAATATCTATATACATTTATATATACATCTTTATAAGAAAGAGAAATACAAATAGTTTTAACACTATAAATATAGGTTAGGAGCTACACCACACTTGAGATAGCATATAGTTTTGGTATGTAAACATTATATAACGTGTATATAGATCGCAGAATAGTAAATGAAAGAATTGATACAATAAAATTAACTTTATGTTATTGTAATATTTTTACTAGTACGTGTTGATATAGTTACTCGGCCGGTCGGCGCCCCGGCTGCTCCGTACCAGGGTACCGCGATACCAGGCGGGTACCGGGTACCCGGGTCCGGGTACCGCGATATCAGGCGGGTACCGGGTATCCGGGTCCGGGTACCGCAATACCAGGCGGGTACCGGGTACCCGGGTCCGAGTACCGAGTTAGACAATGAGCCTGTCATTTTGTTGCTGGCAATCTTATATTTCGTCTACCCATTTTTTATTGTGCATTATTTTTTCTGTAAGTTGCTTTCACTGTCGTTTCAAACATTATTTTTAAATCATATAATTATAAAGTACGACGAGTCATGGTGAATTATTATCATATTATTATGAATGAAAAGAAATAAGGAATATTATTGTTCTGCTATTATTAAATTTGTAAAGTTAGTTTATTAATAAATGATAAAAAATATGCGCTTGTTTCAATTACTTCTTTCTCATAACATCCATTATTTTATAGCAACATAAGGAACACAAGCAAATGGTGTGTCCTCCATTTGGTTGTGTTCCTTCCTCACATACAAGAATTACCTTAGATACTAATTCCTATGGCCTGGGAAAGTACAGAGAAGGTGGCATCTACGGCGGACTGTGATCCTACCGACTTCTTAATCGCTTACGAATCTTACGATTGTTATTTGTTTTGATTCAATAAAGTTGAGAAAAAAAATGACAGCCATACTTACCTTATCGCTTATCGTACATATTATATTATAATATCGATTGTTAACGGAACGTTAAACTAAACTAATCGATAGAACGAAGAAAAGGAACGTAGAAAATTATTTTTTGTACATTGAGAACTAACGTAGCATTGAGATGCTTCGATTGGCTGAAAATTTTCACCTATTGCACTACAGCCAATGAGATTGCTCCATCTATTTTTCCTGTCATTAGACATACAATAGAAAACATAGTAATTTTCGGAAAAATCTACTTGCTCGAAGCCTGCGTGATTTTGTGAAAAACACTACCTACCTACCTATAAAAGTAAGTAATTTCGTGATAATTTTAGAATATTTACATGAGAAAATACCTGTCCTTATTGTCACCGTTCATAAAAATGTAGTTCCCAAGTGTTTACCTTGAAAACGGTGCCAAAAATGTTATGTAAGAATGTTGTCATTCATCAGGGTGGCGTAGTTCCTGAATTCCTGATAATTTCAAGGGCTGAAGGATCAGGCTTCAGAAATTCAATAATATTTTCATAAGTAAGATTAATGTTACATCCCAATTCCACTTCAATCGAACACTTATTTCTACTTTGAAATTTGATAGTCTTTTGTTTCTTCTGTTCTATCTGTTCTAGTAAAATTACCACCTTATCGAATTTTATGCACTTCGATCCATAGTTTGAACATGATACCTAATACTTCAGCAGGTGTACTTTTTCACATTAGAATAATGTTAGGTTACCTCGCCTCTGTTTACATGCCATGCCAAGTTTCTTGGGCTCTGAGCGAGCAGTGACCTCTCTTTCTAGCATAGGGTAAGGTGGGGTGAGAGAGAGGACGACATTTCGCTACCTATAGTCTGGCCGCTGAGAGAATGCGATCCTGACACATGTCAGTTTGGGATGCAATCCCCTTTGTGGGAGTGAGATAGAGTGAAAAGTAGCGCGGGACAGACAGGGACATAGACTTGTGTCAGGATTGCATTCTCTCAGAGGCCAGAGTATAACAAGAATATGACCTAAGATTGAAATGTTTAAGTTGCTATCCACATGCACAACCGGTACTCAACAGATTCTTTGCTAATATTTGCTGGTGACACACAGGTGGTAGAAAAACTGGACACGTTTCTTGTATAGGAATTCATCAACAGCAATCAAAATCTATCATCACAGCACTGTTAAAATAGTAATTTCTACAGATGGCAGGAGAAAAAGCAGTCTCAAAGGCCTCAAAGCCCCAGATGCGAGGTCTCCTCAACTCCTCCATCAAGACTAACCTGACGGTGGCCATCGGTGCAGCCATCGCAGCGGGGGTCATCTTCAAGCTCGCCGTCGCTGATGTCCGCAAGAGGAGATATGCTGAGTTCTACAGGTTGGTGAAGGATTTATTGTAGAAACCAAAGAGGTTTCATACAGGGTGTAACAGAAGGGTGTAGTCATATTTTAGGGGGTTGTTAGGGAGACCATTCTGAGTAACTTTTACTATGAAACCGATTTGATCAGAGCAACTTTATTTTTCATTGCTCCATATGTTTTGGTCCAGGCGGTCAGCTGATTTGTATAGATTAAAAATTAAAGTTGATCTGATCAAATCGGTTTCATAGTAAGTTGCTCAGAATGATGTCCCCAACAACCCTCTAAAATATGACTACACCCTTCTGTTACACCCTGTATATCGCTTTTCTTTTTGGTTTTTAATTGCCAGGATTATTGATAAATGTTAATTTAGTCAGCCATTTAGCAATTCTCTACCTCTCACAAGGAATATGATTTAAAATTTTATTGCAATTTTGAAATGACAACTGAGCAATGACAATTATTCTTTTCGCCATTTTTTTTTGTCCAATTTTCTGATAAATCGTTTCCACTCAAAATCACGAGCTCTTTTCTCATTTTCAAAAAGTTTTCTCATTTTGCGTTAATTCATTTACACCTTGTATACCTCCACACTCAGTCCGGATTGAGCTAGAGGAGCTTTTTAAAGTTTGTAACTTTTATTAGGGTTTTGAGATGTATTGGTATCCTAGGGCAAGTTAAGTGTGTAAACATGCAATGCAATACAATTTTTTATTCATTGCACTATTCTTTACTAGAAAAGTTTTGGTCTAATGGCCGCGCCGCGCGAAAAAAAAAATCGGTTAAGTGCGGGTCGGTATCGCACACGAAGGGTAGGTACCGTACCATCGTACAACAAATCAAAAGCACTCAAAACAATAAAAAAATAAACAAAAAGAAAATTTAAAAAGTTTATGCCTTCACGAGATTTGAACCGACGACCTCCGGATTGAGAGTCTACATCATACCGGCTAACCACAACCATGTGGGTTGACGCGAAATATGCTATCATATTTAAATGTGTAGTATATGTGTCTATGACATGGTTGCTATGACAATAAATAAACAGTTTCAGTCAAGATCTCCATTTTGAAATGCGTAAGTGTATCTAAACACGTCTCATGTATCGGGCGGGGCCCCCTTTAATTTGCAATATCTCTCGTATTTCAGTATTTGTGGTTGGTGCGGCAACAGATATACAAATTCTGTGAAAATTTC
This sequence comes from Argyresthia albistria, assembly GCA_963457715.1. Classification (NCBI taxonomy): domain Eukaryota; kingdom Metazoa; phylum Arthropoda; class Insecta; order Lepidoptera; family Argyresthiidae; genus Argyresthia; species Argyresthia albistria. Next base: position 7,387,425 of record OY735278.1, on the reverse strand, counting down.
AGCTTTCTAGCTATTACGGTTCGTGCAGACGGACCCGGTGACAAACAGGACGGACGGACAGACGGACAGCGAAGTCTCAGTAATAGGGTCCCGTTTGGCACCCTTCGGGTACGGTACCCTAAAAAGGCACCACTATTACCCATTGTCCTGTTAATGTGGTTTTCTGAAAATGGTTGTTAGACATCCCTGAGATGGTTATATTTTAGCCATGTTTAATTTAAATCCGTTTGTGATTCAAATGACCAGAGAAACAAGTCAGCCTAATTTTTTACTAAACTAGTTATTTGGTTTAATTTATTGTGTGTGTATGTGTGTGGAGCTGGGGAAGGGGGTTGGGGGTATCTTTTTTAAAAGCATTTATTTAACTTGCACTGTATGTATGTCTGTATGTGTAACGTATGTCCTCGTCATATCTAATACGGGCAACTATGTTAATATTATGTTTGTATCGTTCCAGGACCTACGACGCTGAGAAGGAGTTTGAGACGATGCGCTCGAAGGGACTCTTCCAGTCCTGTTAGACACTCACGATGTATTGTAGGATAATTCTGTTTCACTGTGAATAAGTTATAATAAATGTAATTAAAATCAGAATAACATGCTCTTATTTAAGGGATTTTGAAGTTAGTGTATAACCTGAGTGCTAGCCTTTATTCCCAGTCAGAGACTATAAATCCAATCGACTGCGCCTGCGGGGAATGCGGCTCGCCAAACGTTTGTTGTATTCAACAAACGTTCGCGTACGCAACCTATGTACGATGACGGGCCGCCAGACAGTTTCGCAGCGGCTGACCAATTACAGCTCTCTTACCTCGTCCCCCGCCGCCCGTAAATTGGTGAGTTGTGTTTCAGGGAAATGTATCTATGCGCTCTGCACTGGATAAGTGCTCCCTGTTCCCAGTAGTCCCGTGGAAGAAGGCATCTGCTAGTATAATATTGGAAGTTCCACGGGAAGACTCACTTAAGTAGGTTACGATTAGCTAACAGAGCCATTGACTAATTTCAGATAATCACATGGTGCTATTTAGATTTAATCATCGATTAGCTAATCGTAACCTCTAAACAGCGTCTCGGCCTAAAGTAAACTTTTACATTAATGATTTGGCCCACGGAACTGTGCAAACTAATCTCACTAGTTCCAGGGTGGACGGTGCTGCTAGCCTTTATTCTGCCTGTGCCTGTGGAAGAAGTTTCTTGAAAAACGCATAAAGTACCAGGGCAACAGACAGCGTACCACGCGTTGAAAGTTTTCCGCCACAACGCTTATCGCTAACGTCATGCGAACTTGTGCATTGCGCTTATCAATGATTATTCGCGATAGCGCAGGTACCACGCCGAAAGTTTTTCAAAAAACGTGCTTCGCTCCAGCGACGTTCGAAACTTTACTTACTAGACCCGTTGCAGGAGGTAGCCAGTTTTTCAACACTTCTCTTTGTTTGACTACTGCAGGGGGACTATTTGAATAATTTGTAGAAACATCGTAAAGAAAAAAGGATTGGGTGATTGATAAAACAGTTTTTTTTATTAATTGTAATTAGGACAAGGTACGTAACTTTCCAGAATACATAAATAATTTTAACATTTCAATTGATTACATACACCGTTATCTTATTATTAATTTACATCGTTAAAATCCAATTGATCTCTACTAATTTCTTGTATCTTTTTATAAGTTACATTCTATTTCTAAAATATCAGTAAATCAGGGACCAGCCTGTTTTTTCCTACAACTTAAAATACCTACGATAAATAGACAACATTTGGTAATAAAAGCGACGTAAAATTACATAAAGGGTATTTAAAAATAATAATACAATTTGGCTTCTTATTATTTTTAACTGAATAATTATTTTGTAAATAAATGAATCGTCACTGTTTTCTTTAAATTTAATATGGCTGGATTTCTTGCTGGTTTAGGACAATGATTTTGATTTGATTCTGGGTTGAACCATTACTGTTAGAAACTTCTATATTTGTAACTTCAAATATAACATCAATAGTAAATAACTTCTAATTAATAAACTTCTTAATTTCACACATTTTCAATTGCGTTTTCATTTTAATTTTGTCAAAGTGCGCACAGTTGTGCCTCTGCCACCCCGTATGGGAAAAGGCGTGACGCCATGTTTGTTTTGTTTGTTTCAGTTGCGTTAGGGACGGCAAAGTCGATTTTGTACTTTGCTGAATAATGCCTGCCCAAGTGCCCACCCAGCATATTTTTACTGTTTTTACACATAACTAACACTACGCTCATGTATTCGTGTGTTTGATTCTGTGATTCAACTGAGTGCATAAATTCAAAACAATGAAAAGTTAATTAAACAAATCTCTAATTTTTCATTTCACCTAATCTAAAAGGTCAGCATTTACAAAAGTACCCCATCTGAATCGGTACTCCCAGGTCAGAACACATTTTTAGGTGTAAATGTAGTTGTCAAAGAATAAATAATTTATTCTTTGACAACTACATTTACGACTACAAGAATAAATAATTTATTCTTTGACGTCTACATTTACGACTACAAGAATAAATAATTTATTCTTTGACGACTACATTTACGACTACAAGAATAAATAATTTATTCTTTGACGACTACATTTACACCTAAAAATGTGTTCTGACTTGGGAGTACCGATTCAGATGGGGTACTACAACTTTGGTATTATTACAAAAGTATTTTAAAAAAAAGAATCGTACAATCTTTATAGTATGGCAGCGAAACTTACATTTATCAAATCACAAAGACATTAAGACTCAGTACGAAAACATTTATCAAGACATGGTATTATTATTATATTTAAGTTACACATAAGTATTTTAATAGATTGCTTTGGTCGAATGCATCCTAAAAGCTTAGTTAAAGTTAAAATACAGAAATATGACAAAAATATTCTCAGGTTTGCAGCATCAAAAATGGCATTTTGTGGAAACTGACAAAAGGGGTTGTGCTTTGTGCAATTTTTATATATTTGTGCCTTTTTCACGATGACAAGTATTATCAATCTTAATTACTTAAATTTAATTTTAATAAAATAATAAAAAAATATTAGATCGAACAACTATATATATTAGTAGGTACAGTCTCTGAAAAATTGGCTAGAAAAACTGCTCTTTCTCTCCTGTAAATAAATTGTAGGATTTAAATGGAAACTAATAAAAAAATGTTTGTGGACAGCGCAGCGTTACTACTTTCATATGCATGATTATTACTTGTAAATTCAGTTTCTTTTTTCAAAAAATAAATTAAATGGGTGTCTTAGAGCCCTCGCCCACGGCGACTTTTTGCAGCGATGCTGTCGCACGTTCGCACCGATACAGTCGCGATGCGACCCACGCCCACGTAACCACGATTCAGTCGCGATGCAAACGCGATACCGTCGCGCTTCTGTCGCGATGCAAACGCGATTCTCCACTCAAGCGCCACCCCCCTCCATTATTGCCCCGATGTCGTCCGACACGGTCGCGCGTTTGCATCGATACAGTCGCGATGCTGTAGCGCATTAGTACCGCGTTGGCATCGCTTCTGAAGCGTGTTGCAAATGCGACTAATGTGCGTTAGTAGCGATGTTGTCGCGCGCAAATAGTCGCCCTGGGCGAGGGCGCTTATACTCATGGGAAAAAATGAATTATTTTTTTAATGTATGCTGGTAGCTAAAAAAATGTGTAAGTACGATAGTTTTTTTTTCTGGGGGACATATAAGATTTGGAGGCCTATATAAGTATATATGTAGTTATGTATGGCCCGTTTCAACAATTACATACAAAAAACCCGCCAAGTCGAGGTCTTTCTTCTAACTGGCTCGCTATCGAATTCAATTGCGCATATGTATAAGTAATTTGTACGAATGATTACATAAAATCTGCTGTATGTATATGACAAACTTTGAGCTTCAACTGAGAAATAAATATGAATGAATTCATAGTAAACATGGAAATTAATATGAGACTTTAACCAGATAGCTCAACCATACAAAAAGATATTCACAAACTTACATCTAACATCAATATTATCGACTCTTAAATTCACTAGATAATTATGTTTATTATTTTTAATTAATTTAAATTGGTAATTAATAAGCGTAATAGGTCAAAAACATTAATGTTTTTTATTCAAATATTTATCTTTGTCAAGTTCCAAATCTCAATGGCGGTCAAGCCGCTGCCAAGCTCACGTCCGTTAGTTCAGATATTGTTTACACGTCGAGAGTTAACTCGTCGTATGATTCTGTCAATGAGACATGCGTGATACTTGATATTTTATCAAATCCGAGATTTTATACGACATTCAGGTAAAACAGCACCTGAACGACACAACTCTGCATTAGTTAAACTCATTTTAAAAGCTTTTATTAAACTTGCACTGTATGTTTGTTTGTTTGTTTGTGGGTATCACGGTTCGCGTCAAAAATGTCGGCTTGAATTTGACCCACTTCCCGTTATCCGATTGAGCTGAAATTTCGCATACGTGTATAAGTCGGATGACAATGCAATATATTTCTGACTTAAAGCTGATCTGATGATGGAGACGGAAGACGGTCATGGGAACTCTGTCATAAAACATCGCAAGCCCGTCGAATTTGGGCTCGTTCGATTCGTCTTGACGAATACTTTGGTCCTATAATATTTTTTTATGACATGGAGCTGATCTGATGCTGGAGACGGAAGACGGTCATGGGAACTCTGTCATAAAACATCGCAAGCCCGTCGAATTTGGGCTCGTTCGATTCGTCTTGACGAATACTTTGGTCCTAGAATATTTTTTTATGACATGGAGCTGATCTGATGCTGGAGACGGAAGACGGTCATGGGAACTCTGTCATAAAACATCGCAAGCCCGTCGAATTTGGGCTCGTTCGATTCGTCTTGACGAATACTTTGGTCCTAGAATATTTTTTTATGACATGGAGCTGATCTGATGCTGGAGACGGAAGACGGTCATGGGAACTCTGTCATAAAACATCGCAAGCCCGTCGAATTTGGGCTCGTTCGATTCGTCTTGACGAATACTTTAGTCCTAGAATATTTTTTATGACATGGAGCTGAGCTGATGCTGAGACTAAAAAGTTAAAAATAAATTAAAAGTAAAAAAACATTTTTAAACAAAGCTTTTATTTAATGCCCTAAAAAGAAGAAAATAAAATTTCAATTCAATCAAATGCGTCATTTTATTACATTACACAATTTATACGATATAAAAGCTTGTTGCGAGATTTACTTGTGTAGACTTAATTAGGTGGGTAGGCACCTATTTGCACAGACTTGGAGATAAATCCCGCAACAAGCTTTTATATCGTATAAATTGTGTAATGTAATAAAATGACGCATTTGATTGAATTGAAATTTTATTTTCTTCTTTTTAGGGCATTAAATAAAAGCTTTGTTTAAAAATGTTTTTTTACTTTTAATTTATTTATGATTTATTTATTGCTTAGTTTTGATACCCTCAGTACAGAATCTCCCCCTTTGCAGTGATGTTGAAATACAGCTTTATAAGTATTCTATGCAGATGTTTAGGCTTTAACAATTCAATTTTGTCCTTTCAAAATTACAAGCGACTGACGTTAACTGGTTCGCCGACAGATCTTATACAGGGTATAACAGAAAGGGGTGTACAAGCCGAAAGATGGTTGTTAGGAACATCATTCTGAACAACTTTCACTAAGGGACTGACTTGATCAGGGCAACTTTATTTTTATTAACTCAGAATGTCAGCAGAAATATAGAGTCAACTCTTTCCATCATTGAGCCGTCAGCGAGCAATTCATAACATTTAATTTTCTGTCTTGATTTAACGCAGCGAGTTTACAACACAATGGCTTCATTCATCAGCTCAATGCAGATGGCGCTGTAGTAGTTAGTTGGAGGTCTAGCTGTCAAGTTATCAAATTATCGAAGACACTCAAACCAGTATGCTAGTTGTTTCCTCCACCCGATTTACTCTCGACTCAACCTACCTTATTGTTGTCAAATATTCAAATCGAATTCTTTTCAAGAATTTCTTTGAGAACACCGTGACATAAAACCCAGTCACGGAGCTGTCAAGAACTGTCAAGAAGCTTACGGGTGCGGTGTAACTCATACGCCTCCAACTACGCCAGACCCATCCAGAACAAACGACATACCAACACTAACAACGTCTTCTTCGGGAGCCATCTCCTATCGGAGGACGGAGGTCATTACGGCAATCTGCTCACGGGGTACTGCGGAATAGGGATGTTGCGCTCATCCCGAACCATTCTCTTAGATTTAGGAGTCAGGATGTACATCGGCGACCAAGTCCTCTGCGTCCCTGGATCTAACCCTAACAACAGCAGCATCCACATCAGCAGTGCTCCGATTCCTTCAGATCGAACGTTTTCCCGTCATTCTCCGCCGCGCCATAATACTTCTCATCTGGTTCCTGGCCTTTGACCACGGAGTCTGGTCGAGGGTGTAGTCTGAGGGAGACCAGGTCCTGGCAGCTTCCCAGGGCGAGGGCGACGAGGCTGCCCCCGCAGACCACTTCGCAGGTAGTGATGCGCTCGGGGGGTGTGTAGACTGCTATCAGCGTGCCTGGGGAAGGGTGGCATTAAGATTTTGCACTATAGTCTATTCGTGATGAGAATGCAGTAAAGTCATCACTGTCCGGCGGCCTAGCCACGCCCCGTAACCAATCATATCGTTTCCAATTATCAAGTCAAGTTCACAGTGATCAGTTGAAGGTAAACTTTCGAACGCGAAAGTGTGTCCTGTCGTGTGAGTGTGTGTTAACAGATTTAAATTTTAATTTCACTGCATTCTTATCACGAATAGACTGTAGAACATAACCTAACATAGCGTCACGCCTTTTTCCATACGGGATAGCAGAGGCACAGCGGTGCCCAATTTGCACCATAAGTCGAGAATAATGCAAAATATGCCAGGCTGCAGACCAAGAGCTCAGTTAAGTTAGTTTAGACAGCCCTGGTTTTCGAGACTGGTCAAATGTTACGATTAACTTTTTTTTTGCCATTAAAGTGTCCCACTGCTGGGCAAAGGCCTCCCCTTCTTTCGTCCACACTTCCCTGGGCTGTGCCACCCCGGCAAAAACTTGTCGAGGTCGTCCCGCCATCTCCGTTTAGGCCTGCCCCTACACCGGTATCCATCCTGTGGCACCCACTCAGTGGCGATTTTCGCCCATCTGTCTGGGTGCATGCGACTTACGTGGCCGGCCCAGTTCCACTTTAGCTTAGCGGTCTGTGCACCCACATCAGCGATGCCAGTTATGGAGCGCAGTGTGGTGTTCCTATGTGGTCCGTCCTACGAACACTAGGATGCTGCGCTCCATTGCTCGCTGGCAAACCTTGAGTTTGGACTTCTGAAGTTCGTTCAAAGACCATGACTGAGCGCCGTAGGTTAGGATAGGCAGGATACACATGTCGATGAGCTTGCGCTTATCGATGATTACAATCGCAATAGCGGCACGTGACTGGCTAATATCTGCACGTGATTGGCGGTAATTAATTCAAATCAAATATTTTATTTAACAAATAACATTAACCATTATACATAATTCCTCAGTTAGCTTACGTAACCTTCGATCTGTTTGCCTTTGAGAACCTCGCGGTCGACTGCTGTCGCCGCACAGCTCATGTGTACATGCTTGTTCAAACTAACTCGCGGGTGCGTTCACGAAATATCAATACAGTACAGGTTCACATACAAACCGCACGTGCCGGTGTGAATTGAACAAGCACTAAGGCCGGCCACATACAGCAACGGGATTCAATTCCATACAAATCCGCGAAAATTCCGAACGGAAAACTTCGGTATGTATGTGGTAGATCCATATATTTGTATGAATTTACTGCGTTCGGGATAATTCCGATACGGAATTCCGAAGCTGTATGTGGCGGCTCTAAGAGTCCATAGTTACCTTTGTTCAGGTCCCACAGCCGCACAGACAGGTCCTGGCAGGTTTCGTCGGTGCTGAGCAGCACCCCGCCCCCCCGCGCCAGCCGCAGCAGCGACGGCGCCGCCGTGTGCCCGCGCAGCGTCAGCCGGCAGTTGCCTGCGGACACACCGGACAATCTAAAGAACATCGCACATTTTTCTATGAAGCCTGGGATACCTGCAACTTCCAGTACCCTAATATTTCGGTTTTTCGTGTACATATATAAAACACATGCCGATCGATTAAAAATTAAATTACAAACAGCAAATGTTCTTTGATAAATTGTCGTAAATAGTAGCGTTTCTGAGATAATTCAGTTTTAATATGAAAAATTATTATACAATTACACATTCGAACCGAATTATCTCCGAAACGCTACTATTTGCGACATTTTGTCAAAGAACTTTTGTTGTTTGTAATTAAATTCTCTATCGATATACATATGTTTTATAGGTGTACACCGAAAAAGCGTAATTTTAGGAATTCTGTAGATATCCCAAAAAGGTTTGATGTTCTTATTACATGTTACAGGGCCGTAAGTCGCGTACAGAATCGGACGGCAATAACTTTCTAAGGACGCAAAATACCTGCTTGTAGCCAGCGCGGTGCGTCTCGGCACCTGTGTTATCATAACTTGAAAAGGGACCCCACACACGAAGCTACTGATTGGGAACGAGTCCGTGATTCAGTCAGTGTCATATCAGTCAACCCTGACCCAACCGGTTTAGTATTTTCTTTCTACCCTGGTCGCGTACCTAAATGCTACTTCAGTACGTCTCCGCCGGCCACTAATTACTATGGTCTCCGCCGCCGGCTAAGACGAACTGTCTGTTTTATGATTTTCTAAACATATAAATGTGTATTAACTTAGAAATCCTACTGCAATACGACGCCTTCTGAGACATATTCAGGGTTTATTTATGTTAAGATATATATGATTAATAATTATGTATTCATGTAGGTACTTAGGTATTTATTATATTCAGTAATTTAGTAATATGTATAATTTATTTATATTTTATTTTTACTTTAGCACATAGGCCTACCCGTTTTGAGTTTTAAAATGTATCCTGTCCATCCTGGGTTTGCTGGAAGAAATCTCTTTTTAGAGATAAGCTTGCCTTTGTTCATGCCTTTTCTGTATTGTTTGTATTTTTTTTCTGATATGTGCAATAAATATATACGAAAATATTCAGATAACTTGACCAGAATACATATTACCCTATTTGGTCCTATTTATTATTAATTCAGACAGTTGTTAATTACGTGCACTTGTATGCCATGGGCAGGCAGAAGTAGCACTTCAAAAATGGGATTCGAATCCAGAACCTCTATAGGTTTGGTTGCTAGATCGAACAAGTTCGGTTCTATTTATGCTGCGAGCGCAACCAAGACATAGCGCGATGTAAAATACAGCCAACGCCATCTATGATTGCCGAGATGAACTAACGCATGCACATCATGGTCTTTCTACAGAAAATGATCGCTGATTTCGGGGAAATCGTGGGAAATTACAGAATATAGCGTCACGGGTTTTCCCATACGGGGTGGCGGAGGCACAGTTGTGTCCACCTTTAGGCAGATATTCAATACATACTTAATGTTGAGTGACAGGGAGCCAGCCCATCACCACAGACAGCTATGAAAGATTCAAGGGTTCCGATGTTTTCCATCACCGTTAGAGCGTCCGCCGTATAACGTACTTAAGATGAATGATTTATCTCATTGGTACACATCACTACCTGGATTCGGACCTGCATCTCCTGCGTGAGAAGCAAGTGTGAAACCCACTAGACCACGGAGCTCTTAAATATACTTAGGCTGGATTTACCAACAAAAAGTTATACCGAGAATAACTACCCCGGGGATAACTTGTATGACAAATGACAGTTCAAAATGAGGTGATATCTAGGTGTCACTGGTGTCTATGAAAAAGTTACAAGTTATCCCCGGGATAGTTATTCTCCGTATAACTTTTTGTTGGTAAAACCCAGCCTTACTAAAGTCTTCACACAAAATAAAAGGCCCGTTTTGAGAGTTCACGCCCATTAAGTTTTAACCCCTAATACGTAGGTAATAAAAGCCAACTGGTGCGTACAAGAAAAGCGAACAAGTTGCACCTAGGTCCCCCTCCCTAACGCGTAGGTAATAGAAGCGGTTTTCCTAGCTCTGATCAAATCGATTTCATAGTGAAAGTTGCTCAGAATGATGTCCCTAACAACCCCCTAAAATATGACAACACCTTTCTGTTACACCCTGTACATGTTATCAAAGCTTCAAAAGGAACTCCTCACGGCGACGCCACTGAATGAGGACGAGTCCGTGACCTAGTCAGTGTCAGCCAACTGTCTGCCAATATTTTTCTGTGTTATACCAATCGGTTTAGTATCTTTGCACTTACTACCCGGTCCTTGGCGTACCTAAATGATATTTCAGTAAGAAAGAAAGAAAGATGTGATGTGTGTGATGGCAAGCGCGATGAAATAAAAGCCCGACCACCTGGGCAAATACATTATATCAACGCCAATGGTGTGCACACATGCCCGCAGTGTGCACACATGCCCGCAGTGTGCACACATGCCCGCAGTGTGCGAGGACCATCGCGAGGAAGATTGGCTACATACATTATACTCAGACTAACGGAAGCGGTCGCCGTGACCGAAATCGGTCGGACCACATATCATCATCAGAATCCCATCTATATACTACTCTGTGTAAAAAGTATCGGGAATATGTCAATAAAAAGACCCGCGTAAAAGAGGTCGTTCTAATTTTTTTACTGCATGTTGGTAGCACTGTACTGATTTAGCAAAATTTGAGCGGGATCTGTCATTTAATTTGTTTTAAACTACACTTTTTGTTGGTCATAGTTTTGAGTCCTCGGCGATTTTTACAATGGAAAATATTGTTGAACAAAGAGTGTGCCTTAAATTTTGTGTTTCAAATGATATTTCATGTGGTGAATCACTAAAAATGTTGCGAAATACCTACGGCGAATCGTGTATATCGAAAACAAGGGCTTATGAATGGTATAAGGCTTTTAAAGAAGGCCGAGAAGTAGTAGTAGACTTGCCTCGTTCTGGTAGAAATTCAACCGCTACGACCAAAGAAAACATCGACAGAGTCAAGAAGCTAGTGCTCGAAAATCGACGTATGAGTCTGAGACAGTTGGCTAGTGAGGTGAACATATCTTTTAAGTCCGTCCACAACATTCTCATTGACATTTTAGGCATGAAACGCGTCGCCGCTCGACTAGTTCCAAAAGAGCTCAATTTTGTTCAAAAAGCGCAGCGAAAGCATGTCGCTGAAGACATGGTTTCCCGAGCTTCTACGGATCCGACCTTTATGAAACGTATAATAACTGCACCGTATTCACCTGATATGGCTCCGTCTGACTTTTTTTATTTCCCAAGTTAAAATTACCACTTCGAGGAAAACGTTTTGAGTCGATAGAAGCCATAAAAGAAAATTCGCTGAATGAGCTAAAGGCCATACCGCAAATAGCCTATGAAAAATGTATGGAAGACTAGGTGAAGCGGTGGAGATGTTGTATTGCAAGCGATGGGGCCTACTTTGAAGGCGATAAAATAAATTTAGATGAATAATTTGTATTTTTTGTTTTATTGACAAATTCCCGATACTTAGTACACAGAATGTATACTATGTACCAGTACTTATAAATTATCCTCTTTTTTTTCTTTGTTCTTTAAGTTTACTAGTTTAATATGTTTTGCCTAAAAAATAGAAGCCTTTAATTTGTCTAGTTTAAGTTCTCTGCCAATATTTTTCTTTTTGTACTGTCCTGTAGGCTTTGTTATATTATAAATAAATAAATGCGTATTAGAAATCCTACTGCATCACTTACATCACATGTAAGTTAACTTAACTACAGGGTGTAACAGAAAGGGGATTGTGAAAGATGATTGTTAGCGACATCATTCTATAGAACTTTCACTATGGGTCCGACTTGTTCAGAGCAACGTAATTTTTATTAACTCAGTACATTTCGGGCCTAGCGCTCAGCTGATCCATATGGCGGAGTGAAAAATAAAGTTGCTCTGATCAAGTCGGGCCCATAGTGAAAGTTGTTCAGATCAGAATGGTGTCCCTAACAAACAATAACAAGTTGTTAACAACAAACAACCCTCTTCCGTCTTGTACAGTGTACACCCAGTTGTATACAGCCACTTCACTTGCTACAATTTACGTTAAGATTGTTGATTGATACAAGCACTTTCATACCTTGGGAAAGGAGAAGTAGCTACAAAAATGGGATTCGAACCCGGAACCTCTTTTTAAGAGGAACCAGCGACCCAGTTAGAGCCGTGCCATTAACGAACAAGTTCGGTTCCATTTATGCTGCGAGAGAAACAAAGCCATACCGCGATGTAAAATACAGCCAACGCCATCTATGATTGCTGAGACGAACTAACGCATGTACACTCTTTAGCATGGTCTTTCTAACAGAAAAGAGTCGCTGATTTCGGGGAAATCGCGGAAAATTACAGAATGCAGGGCATTTTCCCATACAGGGTGGCAGAGGCACAGTTGTGCACACGTTAAGCCGAATAGTCGATACATCATTTTGCGTGACAGGGGGCCAGCCCATCACCACTGCTATGGAAGATTGAAGGGATCCGATGTTTTCCATCAACATTGTCCGATATACATTACATAAAAATAAGTATTATGTCATCCAATGTAAACCAAATTACGTATATTCTTTTGCCGTCATGTGACTACCTATGTGGTGTTTATTGAATTATGGCTATAAGCATCGTATATTCGTTTATCTTGTGCGAATATCAGAGGACTTGACTGCCAGAAGAGATTTCGTAGGTTCGTTTTAGTGTTTATAGACGACATTTGCATCTAGAGCGGGAACGAAGTAATGGGCTTGTCGGATTTTTAACGTTTTTACCTTGGTGAATAAAACTATTCTACAACATTAATACAGCTAAGGCTCAGCCCCCTTTTCCAGCTAAAACAAGGGGAGTTCAGCCCCCTTTTCCCAGAACATTATCCATGGGGGTTTCAAACCCCATTTTACCTGTTTAACAGGTCTTAAAAAATCAGCCAAGTGCGAGTCGGACTCTCACACGGAGGGTTCCGCACCATCATTGTACCAAAAGTACAAAAAAATACGTTTCTTGTATGAAGACACCTTTATTTTTTAAATATTTCATGTATTTCAGTATTTGTTGGTGCAGGCAACAGATATACACATTCTGTGAAAATTTCAACTTTCTAGCCATTACGGTTCGTGCTGAAGGGCCCGCTGACGGACAGACGGACAGCGGAGGCTCAGTAATAGGGCCCCGTTTGACATCCTTCGGGTACATAAAACAGGGGGTTCCAGCCCCATGTTACCTGTAAGCAGATCCCACAACAGGATCCTCGTGTCGGCCAGCCCGGACAGCACGCAGCCGTCAGCCGACGATATCGCGAGCGCATGCGTGTCACAGCCCGGCTTCCACTTCTTGAAGAGCGTGCCCGACTGCAGGTCGTAGACCACGATGAAGTTCGGGTGCGGCTCGTCGAGTTCGCGGGAGACCACGCACACGTACGAACCTGTGGGGATAGTGATGTCATAAGTATGTGGTGTGTGTGAGGGGATAGTGATATACATAAAACATCGTGAGGAAACCTTTTGCAGGCAGGTAATTATTTCCTTGGTATTTGGGCATTTCGACGAACTTTACGACGGGGGTACGTAATAGCAGCGTTAATGTTCCTATTGTTTATTGTCTATTGTTTATTTATTGTCTATTAGGCTATGCTTTTTTTTGCCGTTACATAAAACATCGTGAGAAAAAATTTAAAACTCCATTGCTGCGGCGATGAGCTAGCCCGCTGTTACGCAAAATGGACTGTTGAATAACAGAATTTTGCGCCCTTGCTATAGCTATTACCATGCGATTATGTACGTGACCCACGGCCCAGTTATTCAATACTCCATGTTGAGTGGCGCCGCCGCCGGTCCATCGCCGCAACTATAAAGTAATGAAGGTGATTGTTGATAGTTAATGTAAGTAATTTGTTTCAGATACGTTTGAGCGGCGAACGTTAAATCGCATACATTTCCTTAGCGTCGTCGTCACAGTGCCTGCGATTCCGAAGGCGACACGAACTATACTGACTAAACTAATTAAAATCGTGTGTTTGAAAATGGAATCTGTGGCCACCGCTCAAGAGCTGTCGGATTTGAAGGTTGTCAGTTTAGTGCCTTTAGTTTCTGTAGTTTAGTGGTTTTGACACCTCAAGAATAGCCCACAGTGTCAATAAATTAAGTTAGCAGTTTGGTTTAGGGTTTGGGACGCCATCACCCGTTAGGACGCCATCACCAGTTCATTTATAAATCGGCCTTTTACGATAGTTCACATTACCATACACGACACAGAAGGTCTGTATCGAAGATCGAAGATCTGCGGGTCGATTCTCGCGCCTTCGATATACGGAATTCGAAACCAATATTGACAGATTCCCATACGAAATCACTCGATATAGGTGTAGATATCGTATATCGAACAGGGCTTGTTTACCGGTTTATTTAAAGAGCGTAATCAGCTCAGGTACATGAGGAGCGTTTCATAAAGGTTTGGCTCTACCTTAACCCCAAAAATAAAGGTTTTACTCAAAGAGCAAAATTATAAAGGTTTTGTTCAATAAATCGGTTTTTAACCTGTAAAACGGGTTTTTTCGAACTCTTTTTGATGTTTGCCGCCAGTGGCCGCCCACCACCAATGTTGCGATTGGAAAATACACAATTTTAAAAGCTTTTATTTAACTTGCACTGTATGTATGTATGTTTGTTTGTATGTTTGTGGGTATCACGGTTCGCGTCAAAAATGTCGGCTTGAATTTGACCCACTTCCCGTTATCCGATTGAGCTGAAATTTCGCATACGTGTATAAGTCGGATGACAATGCAATATATTTCTGACTTAAAGCTGATCTGATGATGGAGACGGAAGACGGTCATGGGAACTCTGTCATAAAACATCGCAAGCCCGTCGAATTTGGGCTCGTTCGATTCGTCTTGACGAATACTTTGGTCCTAAAATATTTTTTTATGACATGGAGCTGATCTGATGCTGGAGACGGAAGACGGTCATGGGAACTCTGTCATAAAACATCGCAAGCCCGTCGAATTTGGGCTCGTTCGATTCGTCTTGACGAATACTTTGGTCCTAGAATATTTTTTTATGACATGGAGCTGATCTGATGCTGGAGACGGAAGACGGTCATGGGAACTCTGTCATAAAACATCGCAAGCCCGTCGAATTTGGGCTCGTTCGATTCGTCTTGACGAATAATTTGGTCCTAGATTTTTTTTTTATGACATGGAGCTGATCTGATGCTGGAGACGGAAGACGGTCATGGGAACTCTGTCATAAAACATCGCAAGCCCGTCGAATTTGGGCTCGTTCGATTCGTCTTGACGAATACTTTAGTCCTAGAATATTTTTTATGACATGGAGCTGATGCTGAGACTAAAAAGTTAAAAATAAATTAAAAGTAAAAAAACATTTTTAAACAAAGCTTTTATTTAATGCCCTAAAAAGAAGAAAATAAAATTTCAATTCAATCAAATGCGTCATTTTATTACATTACACAATTTATACGATATAAAAGCTTGTTGCGAGATTTACTTGTGTAGACTTAATTAGGTGGGTAGGCACCTATTTGCACAGACTTGGAGATAAATCCCGCAACAAGCTTTTATATCGTATAAATTGTGTAATGTAATAAAATGACGCATTTGATTGAATTGAAATTTTATTTTCTTCTTTTTAGGGCATTAAATAAAAGCTTTGTTTAAAAATGTTTTTTTACTTTTAATTTATTTTTTTATGTTCACTACACTGGTGCTACGTGCTGCCGTGCCGACACTGCCAGCCGTGTCTTCTTTTGCCACTGGCAACTAACAAACAACAATGGGTAAGTTTTTAGTTTTTTGGTTACATTGACCCTGTAGAAGGAATACTGATCCTTCTTATTTTTATCTTTTTAAGCTATAAGTTTGATGATCAATCTCATAAACTCAGAAATCCTTGTTAAATAGTGCTTTACAGAAATAGTGTTTAACATGCTCTATTCAATTTATTCTATCCCTAGTTCTCGAGAATTCCCGGAAAATCCAGCTCGAGAAATGTCGAGAACTAGAGAGAGAAGGTAGGTATAGGTACTTTCGTTTCTGGGCCCTCTTTGTACGGTTTGTACCAAATTGCATACACAGGTTGTCAGTCTCTGTTGGTATTATTTAATATTTTTATAAAGGACAATGCTACGAATGTATGAAAAAAATACCCAGGCCCGGCGCAAACGAAACTTAACTGAAATAATTGGTATGATTGAGTAATAAAATTATCCATGGGAGACATGATCGAAATCGATGGCGCGAAATTGCTATTCGAATTTTCACAGGAGTCATACTAATATTTTAATAGAACTAACAATACTTTTACCATAATTATATTAAAAATCAGCTCTGATTAGGTCAGTGCAGTTGTCACATGTCGTGCTCTGATAAAAAAAAAACACTCACCTAAAACCATGTCGTTAAGTCAAAGTCAACGGCCCGCGATTTTCAATCTACCCACATCAAGATGAAGGTATGAAAAAACATAAGTATGGAAAATGGGTATGTTCGTCCGTTGGGCGGTTGAGTGGGCATCAATTATTGTACGAATCATACCTTGCCCCTTGCTCCCGTAACTATTAGACAGACGTAATAGTAATAGTAACCTTACGACAAATAGACCGAGTCTACTTAGAACAGAGCGAGAGACATTTACGAGCTCCAAAAAATGTATGAGCGAGACATGGAAACTTACAGCATGCGATAGTAATAATCACTTCATAGAAGGGCTACCTTACGCTTTTAAACTGCAATATTATATTAATTAAATAAATATTAGTATGACGCCTGTAAAAACTCGAATAGCAATTTCGCGCACTTAGCCATCGATTTCGATCATGTCTCCCTTGGGTTATTTTATTACTCAATTATACCAATTATTTGAGTTAAGTTTCGTTTGCGCCGGGCCTGGGTTTTTTTTTAACATTCTCCTTTATATTTATTTACAGATCCAGACGTAGAAAATGATACCGAATCGACTCAGGACGATTGTGAAATATCACAATCCCTACTGCGAGCACTGAAAAAGCGTCGTATGTTGAAAACGGTAGATTCAGATGCAGCTCTACCAAATTGCAGCACGCGAGTTATGAAAGTTGATGCTGAGCCTACTGATGAAGATAATCAGTCCGAACCTGACGTAGAACAGCAACAAGAATATACTAGCACATGTAACAGGGATGGAGAAATGAGAACTCGTAAAATTAAATGTACTGATTGTATTGTGGCGTCACCTATCAGGCGATCCACATACTGACATACAAGATGAATGGCGCTAGCAAAAAGGAACTCAGCAGTTGGCAGAAGTCACGACAGATGTCATAGCAGTAAAACAGAACGCACAACAATGCAAAAACAACTGACAATCGATCCTACGTCGCTTCACTGGTGACCCTCGACATTGAACACGCAGCAACCTTTTTCTACCTTCCGAAGACTTCTTCCGCAGCCATCTGAAGACGCATTCCTGCAACCACCTCGGAGCCAACTTCTCATTCATCCTCCCTCATCAGCAGCAGAGCACCTATGGCTTGGCCGTTTCGTTACTTGCATTTTCTAATTTAAGCTCATCTGACGGTAGTGAAACGGCCAAGCCACATATTTTGAGTAAGGTGTTATAGTTTGTGAAGTTAGGGCTGTACAGTTAAGGCGTGTAGAGTTAGAAGCTTGGCTCTACTTGAAATCTGATAACTTTTTATTTCCCTCTTCTTGGCTACATTTTTTACATGAAAAATGTAGCCAAGAAACTCTAAACCCCCTTTTTGTTACACCATATTATCGTCATATTACGGCTTACCTAATTAAACAGTTTTACAATATTTTGGTCGGAGTCCACGTAAGAAAAAATTGTTGTTTTTTTAACCGACCTCCCAAAGGAGGAGGTTTACAATTCGTCCGGATGTTGTTTTTTTTATGGATGTGCCCCGGTAGCGCCTAGACGGATGGACCGATTTGGTTTTTTTTTTGTTTGAAAGGGTTTACCTTCCCATTGGTCCCATTGACACCAGGTCAGGATCTGATGATGGGATCCTGGAGAAATCGAGGGAACTCTTCAAATATTATAGTGATTTTTGTGGTTTTAATAATAACTCGTGCATTTACTCACGGTAAGCATAATATTGTGATGCGGAACTGCTGATGGCCACATATGGCCACCAGAACTGCCTAATACTAGGTAAAAATACAATGCGCGGCTGACGGGCAGGCAACGCATAGCCTGAACCGGTGGCCCTAGAGCCATGAAACTTTGTACAGAGGTTCCTTAGTAGCGTGAGGGGGTAGCACTGATATGAGATTTGACAAAATTAATTCCCCAAGGGGGGGGGGGATAAGGGGTTACAGTTTGTATTAAACTCAATCTAATCAAATAGGTTTTATGGAAGTCATTTTTTTCTAAAGTTTACTTTTTGTTTCAATTATAATTATAAACAATGCCAAAAAACAAAGAAAGAAAGGTAATTGCCACTTTTAAAATTCGAGAAAATCTCGAGATTGAGCAAATTTTGACGTCATTTTTAAGCAAAATTAGTTTAATTTCGAATCGTAAAAGTGGACATTATACATATATATGTATTTAGTACGAGATATCATTACATATAACAAATTATAGTAATATTGATTTCATTGATTAAATTGTTATGATTTAAATAAATCGTTTTATTTTTCACTTATTTATTATATAGTGTATTATTTCTAAACAACAATATATCCTCATTTAACGATAACCTTAAATTATTGAGCACGAATTTAAATGAAGAAAATAGTCTTTCGACGCTGACTTATGTTGGGGGGTGGCTAATGATAATATGTTTGAAAGAAAATATAGTTGTGGGTCACTAATTTTCTTTTTTTCCATAATTCGAGACGAAACACTAGATTCAATTACTAACGCTTCAAAAAAAGTTCAAGTGCAAATTGCACGCGTTTAAACAAGTTGAAACCTGCCCTTCCCCTATCCCCTGCCTGCTCTGCGTGTGTGCGTGCCGTACCTTTCGCAGTTTTGGCTTAAACCGGTTTATTTGGGTTTTTTAACCGCTCTCTTCTCAATTACGCTCCGAGCGATTTTTTTTCTAAAAACCTCTATAAACCTCTATTAACCGGTATTTTTTAAACCGGTTTCAAGCCCTGATATCGAATGAGCGAGAATCATGCCACTGGCCCTGGCAGAATACCAGCGTCACAGATTCGTCTGTGACATTTCTGAGTCAGGGCCATTTCATTGTCGCGGTACATTCACAATACCACATAGTAGCCCATACCAGCAATCTTGATTTAATTTTGTTTTGTTGTTAATTATTGTGAATATGTTGCTAATTGTTTTTATTGATTATTGTTATTCTTATTGTTGTAATTTATGTGTTTGTACTGTCTAATGAATAAATCTTTTATCTATCTATCTACATTGAGTAAATATTAGTCTTCGCCAAGAATGTCCACACCTTCATGAGTGATGGCAGCCTTGGAGGTGTCGAAGTCATGGTGAGGGATCCTCAGGTCGTAGAGCAGCTTGCGTGAGGTCAGGGACCACACCAGCAGCGGGAACGGCTTCTGGGTCTCATCTCCGCAGACCAGGACCCTGGAATGATGGAGAGCATCTAATGATACTAATCAGTGATGTTTTGGTAACTTCCGATATCCGACCTGTGGCACGCAGTCAGTGGCGATTTACGCCCATCTGTCTTGAGTGCATACGACCTACGTACTTATGAAAACTACTACAATGATCAAAATTACTCACCGGCCATCACCAGACACCAGCAACGAGTTGAGGAACCTGTCTTCTCCTGCCTTGAACGTCGTCACACAATCGCCTGGAAAGTGAAGAGTAGTCTTATGATGAAGACATAGATAGTAACCACAGCCATCTTTAGTTACATAATAAAATACATAGCAATGTCTAACCATACAAGGATGAGCGGTGTGACTTTCAAAATTCACGCTACATCATAACCTCATCATCATATGGCGTGAAAGGGGTGTTTATAGGTTTAACGTGAGAGTCAGTCTCTGTCTGTCTGTCTGTCTGTCCGTCCGTCCGTCCGTCTGTCTGTCTGTCTGTCTGTCTTTCTGTCTGTCTGTCTGTCTGTCTGCCTGTCTGTCTGTCTGTCGACGGACGGACGGACGGACAGACAGACGGACAACAAAGTGATCCAATAAGGGTTCCTTTTTTTCCTTTCAAGGATCCTTTTTGGGGAGGCAGTCGCTCACGTCCGAAGGAATTACTTGGAACCCACAGCCCTTCACGTCCTTCCCGGGTAGTGCTAACGAGCGACAAATCATCATCATCATAGTCATCAAATCATCTCAAGACATTATAATTTCCAGGTTCTCAAATGAGAACCTGACCACTTGACACTGGCAAAATTAACCTCAAAAGAGGTTAGGACGCCATTGATAAAAAGAAGAAGAAGAAGAAGGATCGGAACCCTAAAAATGTCTAAATAGTTGGAGTTGACATAATTACACACCCTCTTACGCACACAAACACTTCAATCAAGGTAGTGGAGTAGTTGGTAGTATTCGATGGTAGTAATATTCGATCTCAGCGCACCGGAAGTGGCGTCCGCCGCAAGCGACTCACCAGTCTCGATGTTCATCAGGTTGACGTACATCCGGTTCCGGGCGAGCGCTACTAAGTGCTTGTCGTCGTGGAGGCCGTAGAAGGGCATCTTCTGGTTCATCACGCCCTTCAGGGCCACCACGAACGTGCCCTGTGTGAGACAAATACAATCATCATCAAGTGTCGACCCAGCCCTTATCGATTGATGGATGATTAAAGGCGGGCCTTATGCAATCAAATCTTAGAATTTCATCCTTGACTTCTTTTTAGCGGAAATTAAACAAAAAAATAAAGAAGGTTAAAGCCAAGCTAAGCAAGTCTAACTGAGGAACATACTGTGCCATTTTTATAATGATTAGACAAATAACAAGAACACAAATTCAGATGCGGCGCGAAATTGTATAAAACATTGTGACAGACAGATTTTCTGGCAACTTCAGGAGACTTTTCTATCGAGCAAAATTAATATAATTACGTTTATGGGAAAGCGAGGTCACGCTGACACTCATGATAAACAAGCTAGTGAAAAATACGAACAGCAATAATACTCGTCATTCCGAGCGAGTTGTGTTTCGCTAAAGGCTGTTTTTGCCTAGGGCGCCGTCTCAAGGTATTAATAAATGTTTATTAGAATCCATTGATGGATCAGCGAACACATCGAAGATTCTCAAAATCCACTGATGAATCCAAATATCCAACAATCCACTTGACACACACAGTCACTCAAATGCATTGATGAATCTAAATATACAAAAGGTCCACTCGTTTCCATTGGTGGATCCTAGTGGACGGAGGGGTTCCACGTACCTTATCCAGGTCGTAGACCCTCAGCTCGCGCCGGCACAGCACGACGCAGCGCGACTGGTCGATCGGCACCAGGTTGGAGGGGTGCGCCACGCCCACTATCGTGCGCACGCGCCGACAGCTGAGAACATGGCGGATGAACACGTAAACAACAGTAGTTTATCTACTCTCATGTCATAAAGTTCAATTACAAACTTGAAATCGAATTCATAATGAGTGTCATCAGCTAGGCAGGGAAGGGATCCCACAGTTGAGGATAGGCCTGCTCATGTACACGCTATTTCAATTCGGACTTGTGCAGTCCGCGTCATTCGTTTTCCTGCTATTCTCGCTTTGTTCATTTACACTCACTTTGCTGGGCGCTGATTAAAGTTAACAGGTTGGTTAAATCAGTGTCGGCCAATCAAGTTCCGTCATTTTGAATTATAGCGGTTCGTGATTGGCTGAAGCTAATTTAACCAACCTGTTAACTTTAATCAGCGCCCAGGAAACCGTACATTACTAGCTACAATGCAAAAAATATTCTTCGCCCAGTACTACGAATCATAGTCCGTTACATAGTATTTTTTTAAAGTTTGTCGGATAATTACTGTCTCCGAAATATAGTAGTGAGCAGCATTTCATTTTGACCCGTATAATATTTTGGACAAACGGTTTACTTTGATAAACTCAGTCAGAGGCGTTTGTAATATTTAAATTGTTAGTGCTATTAAAACATGACTACATCCTCCTATTGCAATGTATTGAAATACAAACTTACGTAGAAGTGTCCCACACGCAAATCTCTCCTCGTTCCGTCGACAAAGTCGCCACAAACTTGCCGCAGTTCTCCAACCTCACAATCAAGTCGAAGCTCTTCCCGTCAAACCTCTCCGACGACTCGACGACATCTCTTCCCTCGACCGAGAAATCTGGGTTTATCGCCACCAAAGTCGGTATCGGTGGGTCCCTGGCCACCTCCAGCCAATGCTTGCAAACCTTTGACGTAAACTCCGCAGTTTTCAAGTGTTTCTCTAGCGTGACCCTCAGAAGACCGTAGAATTGTCTGTGGTCGTAGTCCAGCGCGTATGAATGCGTTTCGAGAAAGTCTTTCAGTATGCGAATGTGTTCTGGCAGTGGGTCTAGGTGGATCAGTGCGATGTCTTCGAGGAAGTGGCCGCAGTCTGTGGCGGCTATCTTCTGGTGGATCCACGTGTGGTCTGTGAAGTAGGGGCGTTGTGCGAACGAGGCTTGGTCGTCTTTGCTGAGGTGATAGTGCTGGAAGGGCAGTTCGTCGAGTTTTCTGGTGTTGTAGCTGGAAATTAAAGTGGCAAATGATGAACTGTTAGGAGGCCATTCATGAGGAATGACGCATAGGTCTATATATATCTATGCCGGCCGTACCTGACGGATATTATGACGTCATGAAGAATTCTGAGGTGGGGAGGATCCACACGATTAGACACGGACAGGTGTGCTAGATTTCATATGATTTCGTTTATAGAATCGTGTGATTCGGTCTGGCAGTTGCAGATAGGTCTGCGTTGACCATTATTGACCTTGTTACAGCTCGTCTAAGCTGAAATGACGCGCCCCACTCCTTGGTTTCGTATTTACTTGTCATACAAAACCAAGGTGTGGGGCGCGTCATTTCAGCTTAGACGAGCTCTACTATTGCTCCGTTGTTTGTCCGTCCGTCGTCTATCTACACGGGGTTATATAAATTGAATCATAAAATGAATAACCGGCCAAGTGCGAGTAGGACTCGCGCACCAAGGGTTCCGAGCACACTTGGAGAGCGTAAGACGTGTAATTAGGTTTCCACATACAAAACTAAAGTGTGATGTCATCCATGTAAACCAAATTGAATATTTATTTAGATAGACAGAAATTTGCAGTTTTCAGATTTTTCCCCTTACTTGTGCTATAAGATCTACCTTCATTCCAAATTTCATGACCCTAGGCCAACCGGAAGTACCCCATAGGTTTTGATTCCCTTGCGAGTTCCACGCGAGTTCATACAAATTCAGCAAAATTATGACATAATATCGCGGTATCTTTTGATTGCGTGGACCTAGAAGTTTATTTTTTTACAGCTCCAAGGGACCATAGACCTGAGTAATCGATATTAATTTCAACATGATATTTCCACCCGTTCCTGAGAAAAGGGGTCGTGACAGACGGACAGACGGACAGACGGACAACAAAGTGATCCTATAAGGGTTCCTTTTTTTCCTTTTAAGGATCGGAATCCTAAAATGTTACTTACAAGTCTTCTGAGAATTTGTTCTCTTGCGATACCAGACGGCCGGCCATCTTGGGATCGTTCTCTTCAAACCACGCCCCCTGGAGATTTTAACAAATACTATTTTACATATTGTGATTAACTCTAATGAAAGCTATGCTATACAGGGCATAACAGAAAGGTGTAGTCATATTTTAGGGGGTTGCTATGGACATCGTTCTGAGCAACTTTCAGTATGAAACCGATTTGATCAGAGCAACTTTAATTTTCACTTCTCTATACAAATTAGCTGACCGCCCGAAGCAAATCGTATGGAGCAATGAAAAAAAAAGTTGCTGTGATCAAAATCGGTTTCATAGTAAAAATTGCTCAGAATGGTCTTCCTAACAACCCCCTAAAATATGACTACACCCTTCTGTTGCACCCTGTAGAGTAATGTGTTGCCGTTTATTGTCACCACCATAGTAGCAACTGTAACTTTTCTTTGTAGAATAAGCAATGCAGCAACTGTAACTTTTACTAAGGTGAACTGAAAACTATAATTTGCTCTTTGGATGTTTCTGTTTCTCAAATCAAGAATCGGGAACACTTGAATCGTATCTCGTATTAACAAAACTTTCTACAAACTAAATGTGTGTATTGCACCCTCGTATTCATACTAGTAGAACTATGTATGTATAATAATTATGTGGTATAGAAACCATACGCCGCCATCTATGGGTCTGCCAAGTTAACAGTGAAATGAAGAGTGTCGCTCGGGCTTTCTATTCTTGCCATATTTGGGAATTGCGTCCGAGCATAGAATGGCGTTTCAAAGATGGCGTTCGTAGTTCTGAATAGGTTATTATTGCTTTTGTGGAAACTTTTTTGAAAAAAAAATTGAGGCCGTGATAAACGAGTAGGTAGATTTGTTTAAATGTTGTGAAACCGATATATGGTTTAAAATCATTGATTAATTTACGATAGTGCATTGTCACGCGGAAACGCTAGCCGGCATGATGTTTCGCTCGTGACGTCACTCCGATAGTAAACTCACGACGACTGCAAAGACCAACGTTGATGAGATACTATCGTAGTGACGTCAAGTCGGAATCAAAATGGCGAATGGTGTTTTAGTCAAATGACGAACTGAGTAGAAAGCATGGCTTTTCAAATTGAATTATTAATTTTACATTGCATTTTTATTGATTATTATCGACGATTCTCGTTTAGCGTTTCGGGTATCCACCTCGGACAAGCATTCTTAGATTTATTCTTACCTGCACAATAATACCATTATCTTATCTCGAGCAACAAATAGTTTTATGTTATTGTTTTTACTTCACCCTGTTTACTAACCATATGTTTGTGTTACTAACAAGTAATTGGATCATTGTTATCTACTAAATCTATCTATATATATAAAAATGAATTGCTGTTCGTTAGTCTCACTAAAACTCGAGAACGGCTGAACGGATTTATCTTATCTTAGTCTTGAAATGTTCGTGGAGGTCTAGGGAAGGTTTAAAAGGCGTGAAAAAATCGAATAATTTCCGGGAAAACCCTAAAAACAGCCCTTTTCTATTTCCCATACAAACGTTTTCTAGAGTCAATCGTTTTCTAGAGTCAATTTGAAAGAAAGAAAGAAAGAAAGAAAGAAAGAAAGAAAGAAAGAAAGAAAGAAAGAAAGAAAGAAAGAAAGAAAGAAAGAAAGAAAGAAAGAAAGAAAGAAAGAAAGAAAGAAAGAAAGAAAGAAAGAAAAGTTTATTACAAGGACAGTGAACACATTACAGTTAGACAAAAGAAACCAAAAACAGAAATTAAGACACACACAAAATCATCAATAGATGAAAACACATGAAATGACGGTCGTGGTGTGTCACTGTCATTATAAATGGCAACTGACTCAGCGATATGCTGAAGGCCAGGTCTTCAGCGCTGATTTTCAGTCAGCGCCAGGTGTTGCCCCGCGAGCGTCACAGGCTGCGGCTGGCGTGGTACAATCCGAAATACATAAAATTAATTACTAATAAGTGGTACAAGAAGATACATATACATAAAAGAGTATAAATGGTGCGTAATGTGTGATAAAAATAATAATATAATATGAATGTAGTAAATAAAAATAAGTATCAATACAGGAAAATAAGGATCAAGAAAAATAATAATACATAAGTATGAATAATAAAGTAACGGTCCGCGATTTTCAGCCATACTATTTAGTAACAAAAAAAAAGAAGAAAATAAACAAAAGGAAGTGGTAACTAGAGACGGCGCGACTACAGACTCAAGTCTTGTTGCGGCGAGAGGTTGGTACGAGAGGAAGGAATAGTCTCTGCTGATCTAGCAAATGTGCCCTGAGCTTCCGCCCAAAGGCATACTTACTAGTCGCTTCACGGACTGGAGGGGGAATATCATTCCAACACTTAGATGCCGCAAATTTGAAACTCCCGCGGAAAGTCGCCGTACGATGCGATGGTATCAAAATTCTATCTTTGTGCACGCCACGTTGTCGGGTCGCCCATTTTATCTTGGTGTACAAGTAGGGTGGGGTTCCTGTGCGTATTACACCAAATAGTAATTTAGCAAGATGTAGATGCCGACGAGTGACGAATTTGAACTTTATTGCTATTCAATAAAGTTCATATTAAATTGAGGCAGTACGAAGTCTGCCGGGTCAGCTAGTAAATAAATAAAAATTGATATTATTCTCATTATTCCGACATTTCACAGAGAACTGTGAAATGTCAGAATACTAGCGTGGGCCCGCAGCTCCAGTCTTGAATAAACGTCTGAACCGTGCTGTTGTGTTTGCCTCTCATCTCTCAACATACTAAGAACCTGGTAGGTCTGTACCGCCACCCACCTCAAAGTAGTCCGCCAGGGTGCTCCTCACCGGGGCCTCATTGTCGCCCAGGTACCTGTCACGAGCGGCGCCGGCCACCGCTGAGTCCCGCCAGCGCGCGGCGCCGCGCGCGTCCCAGCGCAGCCACGGCAGGAGCAACGCGGCTAGCTGCGGCCAGAAGAGAGAGGCTGGCGCCCAGGGCACTGCCGGAGACATGGACGTTTATGCGGGCGCAATTATTCGTTATGGCCCTACATTAGAATACATCTGTGTCGTGGGAATCATAAACAGCCACATCATATGAGGAGGTTAGCAACAAAAGGTGTCATTTACACTTTTCTTTTTCTGAGTAAATTGAGAAAATACATATTCACACATTCACATCTATTTTGTAATAAAAATGACACTTTTTGTACCGGAAGCAGCTTTTTAGGTTTTTTTTTTACGAAATTAGTCGCCTTTTGAAGTTGATCATTGCTTAAATTGTCAGAATTTAGGGTTTTGAGTCGGATAGCAAAAAGTAATAAAACCAGCCAAGTGCGAGTCGGACTCGCGCATGAAGGGTTCCGTACCATTATCTATAAAAAAACTTTTGTTGAATGGGAGACCCCCTTAAATATTAATTTAATTTTAATTGATTTTTTTATTTTTTAGCAATCATGGAAACCTACGTGGTTTATGCGTGATCTCTGTCGCTCGTTCCAAAGTAATAAACCATCTGACACATATTTTATTGACCCGTCCCGAAGCACAGATTAGATACACGGACGATAGCATCGCCTTATGTAGGCAGTAGACGCGGGAGACTCGGGACCACGAAAATGATGGTGTAGTAAACAAACACGAGAGAGCAGTTGGAGAAACTCTTTGGTAAGAATGCAGTGAAATTAAAATTTAAATCTGTTAATACACACTCACAGAACAGGACACAACCGTCGCGTTCGAAAGTTTGCCTTCAACTGGTCACTGTGAACTTGGCTTGATAAATGGAAACGATTTGATTGGTTACGGGGCGTGGCTAGGCCGCCGGACAGTGATGACTCCACTGCATTCTTATTACGAATAGACTATAATTGATCTTTTCCATTTTTTTCCAATTTTACGGCTCTAGATTCTTGTCCTTCAGAGGCTGATGATCGATTACTCACAATAGGTCTCCTCGCTGCAGAACAGGTCATCGTGCGCCAGCAGGTCGAGTACCTCTGTGTCATCCAGCCCTCGGCGAGAGGCGGTCACCAGCGCCAGGCAGGTCTTCACCTTCTCTGCACCTAGCGCCTGCAACACAAGTGTATTGATGATAGTATTGGTATTTGCAAGCAAATGTACATCATGGATGGAATGTCCTGTCCCTCGAATAGATAAACATTTAATTTAAACCTTGTCCTGAAATGAAAATTGGTCAAGTGCGGGTCGGACTCGCACACGGCTTCCGCAACATCGTCGTCTGCGCCTAAAACGGCAATACCTTCAAAATCGCCGTCGTCAGTCGTATCTTGCTATTAAAAACAATTCAGGCGCTATTGTATTGAAATTGACTTAATACCTTCTATTTAATTCTAAACACCCTTTTTTCGTGTATTTCAGTATTTGTTGTTGTTGCGGCAATAGAAATAGACATTCTCTAAAACATTTCAACTCTCTAGCTATTACGGTTTGTGCTGTAGGACCCGATGACGGACAGACGGACGGACGGACAGACGGACAGCGGAGCCTTAGTAATAGGGTAATAATCCGAGCGGCGGAACGGGACAGTAGACAGCTAACTAGCTCCCCGTTCCGTAAAGGGAGATAGGTTTATGTAAGAAGCAAATCTCGGTCCCCCGAAATTTTTTCTAGACAACAAATGGTTTCAGCACAGTCTAGCCCAGGGGCCGGATCATGCGAAACACGAGTCAATAGCTACAGCGAGACCACGAAATACCGGTATGTTTGTAGCTGGCGAAGCACTTATATAATAGGTCGGCTAAAAAGTCTTTTAGTATTTTTAAGTGTATCTTTGTAACTAAATATCTTTGGATGTATTAATTGTATCTGGCTGGTTTTGATGTCATTAAAAGGTTATATTTCAAAAAAGGAATAAATATAATAAAATGTTGTTTCCGATAATTTTTCATTTGTTTTTCTTTATGTCAAAATGAATGAATCTAATAGAGAAATACATTTAAAAGTTGCAAAAAAAAAAGGAAGACATGCAACGATGGCCGTGAAAAAAAATATGATGTTTATGAACCTAATACTTGTCAGTAAAAGTAGCACTAAGTTGGATTAAGCGTTTTCAATTCGGAATTTTTTAAGTCAAAGATGCACCTTTTCTCTTCATACAAAATACGAAGAAACTTTTTACCCGACCTAATATATTATTTAAGCGCTGCGTTATATTTCAATTCATATTTTATACGTTTATCCTAACTACTGTCATTTAATTTCAGGTACAGAAATGTGTATCTCATACTAATAGTATACTTAACGCGGGCGTTGTTGATGCCTATACAGGTTCTACCTATTATTGTGTGTTTAGAAAATAAGAACTTTAGATATGACAAAATGTACCATTACAAATGAGTCTAATAAACACTTTTTAGGGTACCGTACCCGAAGGGTGCCAAACGGGACCCTATTACTGAGACTTCGCTGTCCGTCTGTCCGTCCGTCCGTCCGTCCTGTCTGTCACCAGGTCCGTCTGCACGAACCGTAATAGCTAGAAAGCTGAAATTTTCACAGAATGTGTATATCTGTTGCCGCACCAACCACAAATACTAAAATACGAGAGATATTGCAAATTAAAGGGGGCCCCGATACAAGAGACGTGTTTAGATACACTTACGCATTTCAAAATGGAGATCTTGACTGAAACTGTTTATTTATTGTCATAGCAACCATGTCATAGACACATATACTACACATTTAAATATGATAGCATATTTCGCGTCAACCCACATGGTTGTGGTTAGCCGGTGCGGTATGATGTAGACTCTCAATCCGGAGGTCGTCGGTTCAAATCTCGTGAAGGCATAAACTTTTTAAATTTTCTTTTTGTTTATTTTTTTATTGTTTTGAGTGCTTTTGATTTGTTGTACGATGGTACGGTACCCTTCGTGTGCGATACCGACCCGCACTTAACCGATTATTACTTTTACTTTACTTCTCGGCGCGGACGATAAGCTAAAACCTGAATTTTGAGCCCTAGCTGTAGCCACTGTCGTACGATTGGCTGGCAGAATCTCAGCCCTGGGTCAGGTCGTCGCTTCACCTGTTCAGTGGTGACGAGGATCTGCGTCAGCTGCCCCTCCAGGTCTTCGCAGATGGTCAGCTCGGGCGCCGTCTCCGGCTGGGACTGCTCGGCGAATGTCTCCGCGGAGAGCGAGATCTGCCACGCCAGGATCTGAAGACGGGGGAATAATAGAAAACAAGTTAGTCTTAGCGGTACACCCCGAAATTAGTAAGATTGCTATGAAAATCTTGATCAGTTTTCTGAAACCTATCGTGTGTGGTGACAAATGAAAGGGAATTTTGAGCCGGTTCTAAAAATACATTTCAATCATTTGTTATAAATTAAAGTCAACTTGACAAGTTTTTTTTTTTAAATTATATTGGTCTAAAGATCAATTGTGCCATAGCTATAACACCATTTGCAGCAAAATTTCGCGTACCGCTAGGACTAAGTAGGATACAACTGTGCCTGTAGACAATGTTAAACGCTAAGGATAGCGAAACGAAACGATGACTTTTTATGTAAGCGATTTGACATTTGGAATCGCTACGTGACGTCACCTTAGCGAAGCCAAATGTCAAATCGCATACGTTAGCGTTTAACTTTGACTAGGGGGGCTGATCAACTTTGACCCATGCCTGGGAGTAAAGGAAGACGGGTGATTTTTTTCGTAAGTTGCACGCAAATACTGTGTACATATTGTGATGTGATACATGTGAAGTCGTTGTGAAGAGTAAGTTATTTCTTAGAGTAACTAATCTCGTATCAAAAAGGTAAACAATCAAACTCAAAGGTTTTTTATAACCTTTTTGCTACAAGATTAGCGATTCTATTTTACTACGCTCGCTCTTTCACTTGCTAGATAACTATTGCCTCGATTTCACATCATCAGTTGCCGTCGCAAAAGTTACCTTAGCGTAGAGCGGTAGGGTGCAGACTCGCATGTTGCTCTCCGCCAGCGCCGGTGGCTCCACCACGCCCGTGCGGCAGTAGCTGGCAGCACACGCGGCCAGCACCGCCTGGTGAGGAAATAAGTAACTAGTGGGTTAATTATGTAGGTACTTTTTTACATAAACTATTTTACTCTACTTCTCGTCCATTTTTAGGGTTTCTTACCCGAAGGGTGCAAAACGGGGCCCTAATTACTAAGCCCCGCTCCTGTCCGTCTGTCTGTCCGTATGTCTGTCCGTCAGAGGGCTCTGTAGCATGAACCGTAATAGCTAGAAAGTTGAAATTTTCACAGAACAGGTATACTGTTGCCGCTACAGCAACAAATATTGAGCTACAGGAAAAGTAAGGGCATTTATAATTAAAAACCCTCTCGCTCCGACGTCTATTGTTCTCTATTGTAAGTTTGTTCGGCCTATGTCCATAAGAGAGTAAACCTATAGCAAATTTCAATATAATAGCGCCTGACTCATGTGGATAGCAGAATTACGAGATATTCCATAATAACTGTCAGGCACTTGTTTCTTGTACGATGGTGCGGAACCCTTCGTGTGAGTGTGAGAGTCCGACTCGCACTTGACCGATTTTATTTGTTTTACAAGGAAGAAGAAGAAGTTACCTTAGCCTCCTCCGGTCCCACGGGCGGCGCTCGCACAATCTTCGGTCCATCCTCAGAGGAGAGGCACGCCATGATTGCAGAACTCGATGGCTCGTCCGCTTCTGTCGATCGATAGATAGTAGCGTTATAAAAGTAACGAGACAGGTCAACAGATGTCGCTGATGTACTAAATACGAACTTCGTGCGATCCTACATCGCGCAATCGAAACTTGAGATAAAAAGTGCTGGCGTCAAACAATAATCTGATCAAGCAAAAGATGTCGCTAGTGCCATTGAATCAGATTTGTACTCTGCCAATATTTAACTAAGGTTGCCATTTTTTTCTACATAAAATTACAAGCTCTATATGTTAGTTCACCAAGCGGAGTTAGAGCAGATGGCCCAGAATCGGGACAAATGGAAATCTGTACTGGTCGCCCTATTCCCCCTACTGAGGGGTGTTAGCTTCCCAAAACCTGAAACAGACAAGACTAGAACAGGTCTTGGATGTTTACATGGTTTGTCGTAAGTTATACTTTTTACTTTATTTTAGTTATTATGTCTATGCAATACTGTGACGTTGTCATGTAAAAAACGATGGTACGAATAAAACAAGCAGAATAAATAGATGTGCTTTTTAATATAATAATACCCATAGCGATAGCGAACGAATAAAAATATAAAGTTCTAAGGCTAAACATCTGGCGACCGTGACGAAAATAAAATGGAGAAAAATATAAAGCTCAGGGGCATACTCCGAGCCCAATTCACAAAACGGAAAAATGTACTCGATGAGGTACTAATGGCGGGCGACTTGGGTAACCGAGATAAAATTCAAGCCAATTTCACTGTGCTAAAAAATTTGTACGAGGAAATAGGAAAACTTGACAATCTGATAATGCAAGAAAAATTGTCATTGGAAGTGGAAGAACATCAGCTTGAACAGGAATACGAGGAATCCTACAAATATAAAGACGGATGGGCACTATTAGAAACCAGGTACAAAAATATATTTACAAAGAAAGACGAAAAAGCCATTGTGTGTGGATCATTAAAACAGTCTGACAAAATAAAATTTCCCAAATTGGAAATACCGAAATTCGACGGCGATTTGAAATCGTGGCTGCCGTTCTGGAGTCGGTTCCGGAAAATAGATGAGAATGAAGGCCTTGACGACGAAGAAAAATTCATATATCTCGTTCAGGCTGTGGAAGAAGGAACAGAAGCCAAACAATTGGTAAATAGCTATCCATTGTCAACAGAAAACTACAAAAAATGTCTGGAGCACCTCAAGTCTCGTTATGCTCGAGAAGACTTACAGACTATGCTGTACGTAAGGGAGTTGTTGGCGTTAATAGCAAGGCCAGACGACGAAAGCCTTCAAAGCCTGTTCGATAAAATAAGTGCACAACTGCGGTCTCTAGAAACCCTAGGTGTGGCAAAGAAAAATGCTGTGTTTTTGTTGCCTATGGTGGAATCAGCACTGCCAGCAGAAACATTAAAAGCCTGGCAGCGTGTGGCCAGTCGTAGCTCTGGCATGGAAGAGGAGATGAATAATTTACTGGTATTCCTGCGAGGCGAAGTAGAAAACGAACAAAGATTTAAAATGGCCAGAGGAATGCGGATGGATAATGCTCAGACAACACCAGCCACAGCCAGTTGCCTGCTTATAACGGAGAATAAAGGTAAAACAGAAGACGAAAACGCACATAACTGCTGCATTTGGTGTGATAAGAATCATAGTAGCCTGGAATGCTACAAGCTGAACAAGCTTACTATCAAGCAAAGACAAGAAATACTGTCAAGGAAGAAGGCCTGCACTATATGCCTGAAGAAAGGCCATTATTTTAAAATATGCAGAGCCGCAATAAAGTGCTTGATATGCGATAAAAGGCACTCTACGGCTGTGTGCTATTTACAAAAACAGAACAAACCCCATGAGAAAGGAGATACCAGCACCACTACAATAGCAGCATCATCTTCTACGTCAACCACGCCACACAGTGTAACTCTACTTCAAACTGTGGTTGTACAGCTCGAACATAAGGAAAAGAAAATAGCGGTGCGTGCACTATTTGACAGCGGATCACAAAGAACATATATCAAAGAAGACATTGTGGACAAGCTGCAGATTCCAGCTGCAAAGGAAGAAATACTGACTCATTCTTTATTTGGTGGTGTGGAGACAAAATCAAAAGTCCACAAAGCTTACAACCTGAAGATCAACAACCTGGATGGCACATACTCAACCGACATAGTGGCCATAAGCCAAAAGATAATATGTAAAAATGTTCCTCATTTTGAGCAAAGTATTGAGTTAAACAAAATGTTGAAGGAAAACAATGTAATCCTAACAGATAGTAACTCTAGGGATGAGGAGGTAGGTCTGTTGATAGGTGCTGACTATGCGGGGCTATTCTTGACTGGTCAGTTTGTCCAGTTGCATCAGAATGGTTTAGTAGCTGTGAGGACCAAGCTGGGTTGGACGGTGCAAGGAAAACAGGTGAGTGTAAACAGCAATAATAAAAACATAACAACTAGTATGTTTTGTTCTAATGTGAACAATGATTTGACATATATAAATGATGACGGCGGGGAGTGTTTGGAGCCACTGACGCCATCTCACTTTCTTCTGCCTGTGAGCCAAACAGTGACAGAGGTGAGTGATTTAGATATGATAGACAGTACTAGTCTGAATAACAGGGTGAGATATATGCAGACACTCCGTAAACAATTCATACAGAGGTCCAAGTCGGAATACCTGACATTTCTGGTACAAAAGGGTAAAGAATCTCAAGGTAATGTAAAAATTCGAGACGGCGGTGACGTCACACGCACCTTCAGTCACGGTGAGCAGCATGCGCACGTTGTGCGGCGTGCGCTCGGGCAGCCAGCGCGCGCCGCGCAGCAGGTCGCAGCCCACCACGCAGAGCGCGACGGGGCGCGCGCGACCGAGCCGGGCCAGCAGGGGGGGGAACACGCCCGACAGCGACGGCACGTCCTGAGGGGAGCGGGGGGTTAGATAAATGTAGCCCATTAGTCTGCGTATAAGCTGAGATGCAGACCACACAGAAAAACGATTTCGCAACGGCTTGCAAAATCTGAGGGTTACCTGTGTCTTAACATACGCAGACACTTAATGTCCTTACTGAGGGGCAGGGATCTTTACCCAGAAACGAGTACGTTTCAAGGCACATTACATCGGCGGGTAAGTAGCGGGAAAAGAAACTCTGTGTCACACTGTCACACTAACCGAGCCGCGGTTTTAGGCATGATTTATTTTACAATATCCGGTCCGGGTGCGACCGGGGTTTTTCACTTTTGTATGCAACTTATCAACGTCCGTGCCCGTCCAAGCCCGGAGTTCGTTACGTCCCTAATACGAAAACCAAACCATCAGACACAATAAGAATGTCTCGTATGAAAACGACCAACTTACGTTGCGCCCTCTGTAGACAGTCCCGTGAACTAAGACATGAATCTGATCCACTATGGACTTTAACAGGAGATGTGAGCTGCTCGAGTGTGACGTCAGCCCCACGAATCTGCAAAAAATAATTGAAATATTGGACAAAACCGTTTGAGTGGCTACTCTGCCGACCCACTTGAGTATAAGTACATGGGCCGTCTATAAAACTAATAAGTTTGACCAATAGATGTCGCTAACAAGCAACATTTTTTACCATACATTCCTGCATCGCGCTATTGGAAGCGTCGTAACCTCTTTTGCGAGTTAAAACCTCGGCTGTTTCGCAACAGCAAGAGACGTCGCCGAACAAGGGTTCTTACTCACCTGATAATAAGTGCTAGATCCGGCTGCCAGGTGGGTGCCAGCATGGCCGCCCGCGCTACCAGGGTAGCTTTCCCGCAGCCAGCGCCCCCGATCAGAACTAGCGGCACTGAACTATCTCCAGTTATGTATCTGAAACATAAATAATTCACCTCGTCTTCACAAAATAAAAGGCCCGTTTTGACAGTTCACGTCCATGAAGTTTTAACCCCTAATGCGTGATCCTAAGCGTTCCTTTTTAGGGTTCCGTACCCGAAGGGTGCCAAACGGGACCCTATTACTGAGACTTCGCTGTCTGTCCGTCCGTCCTTCTGTCTGTCACCAGGCTGTATCTCATAAACCGTGGTAGCTAGACAGTTGAAATTTTCACAGATGATGTATTTCTGTTGCCGCTATAACGACAAATATTAAAAACAAAAGAAATTTAATATTAAGGGGGGCTCCCATACAACAAACGTGATTTTTTTGCTCATTTTTGCTCGATATTGATAATGGTAGCAGGTAGACGCTTAAAATGTTCACAATATATTGAGTTGATTATTTACTTAAAAATAAGTAATTAAATTAAAATTAAATTAATATTTAGGGGGGGCTCCCATACAACATGTTTTTTTTTTTTTTTGCGGTATTTTATAGATAATGGTACGGAACCCTTCTTGCGCGAGTCCGACTCGCACTTGGCCGGTTATTTCCTTTTAAGGTACGGAACGAAAGCAAAGTCACGCAGAAACTCGGGATAAAAAAGCTAGTGAAAAAACATACAGCAATAATACTCGTCATTCCGAGCGATTTGTGTTTTGCTAAAGGCTGTTTTTGCCTAGGGAGCCGTCTTCAGCCTCACTCTGGTCTGGACGAGGCATTTGATGAACATTACATAAAATGTTAACAGGTGGCACAATGACAGGATCCTTATGTCATTTAGACAGAACTCACGTCTTGAGCTCGTTGAGCGTGATCTCGCGGTTGGAGGTGCACTGCGCGGACTTCTGACAGAACGAGAGGTGCTCGTGGACCTCCTCGAACAGACTGCAGGCAGAACAGACTTATTGGCATACACCGAGATATCACTCAATAGAACAAGGAATAATGTAATCGAAATGGTACCAATGCTATGGATAGATGCGAATTGTATGTATTTATCTGCGAGACTGATGTACAGTGAAACCACCCCCCTGATCCGAGTAACGTCTGAAGAGGGAGTTACCTGGCGGGTATCCCCTGGTGTCCCTGCGTGCCCGCGTCGCTCTCAGCTAGCAGCGCGTCCAGCCGGTCTCCCAACGCCGCGTGCTCGTCTGAAGAGGGAGTTACCTGGCGGGTATCCCCTGGTGTCCCTGCGTGCCCGCGTCGCTCTCAGCTAGCAGCGCGTCCAGCCGGTCTCCCAACGCCGCGTGCTCGTCTGAAGAGGGAGTTACCTGGCGGGTATCCCCTGGTGTCCCTGCGTGCCCGCGTCGCTCTCAGCTAGCAGCGCGTCCAGCCGGTCTCCCAACGCCGCGTGCTCGTCTGAAGAGGGAGTTACCTGGCGGGTATCGCCTGGTGTCCCTGCGTGCCCGCGTCGCTCTCAGCTAGCAGCGCGTCCAGCCGGTCTCCCAACGCCGCGTACTCGTCTGAAGAGGGAGTTACCTGGCGGGTATCCCATGGTGTCCCTGCGTGCCCGCGTCGCTCTCTGCTAGCAGTGCGTCCAGCCGGTCTCCCAACGCCGCGTGCTCGTCTGAAGAAGGAGTTGCCTGGCGGGTATCGCCTGGTGTCCCTGCGTGCCCGCGTCGCTCTCTGCTAGCAGTGCGTCCAGCCGGTCTCCCAACGCCGCGTGCTCGTCTGAAGAGGGAGTTACCTGGCGGGTATCCCCTGGTGTCCCTGCGTGCCCGCGTCGCTCTCAGCTAGCAGCGCGTCCAGCCGGTCTCCCAACGCCGCGTGCTCGTCTGAAGAGGGAGTTACCTGGCGGGTATCGCCTGGTGTCCCTGCGTGCCCGCGTCGCTCTCTGCTAGCAGTGCGTCCAGCCGGTCTCCCAACGCCGCGTGCTCGTCTGAAGAAGGAGTTTCCTGGCGGGTATCGCCTGGTGTCCCTGCGTGCCCGCGTCGCTCTCTGCTAGCAGTGCGTCCAGCCGGTCTCCCAACGCCGCGTGCTCGTCTGAAGAGGGAGTTACCTGGCGGGTATCTCCTGGTGTCCCTGCGTGCCCGCGTCGCTCTCAGCTAGCAGCGCGTCCAGCCGGTCTCCCAACGCCGCGTGCTCGTCTGAAGAGGGAGTTGCCTGGCGGGTATCGCCTGGTGTCCCTGCGTGCCCGCGTCGCTCTCTGCTAGCAGTGCGTCCAGCCGGTCTCCCAACGCCGCGTGCTCGTCTGAAGAGGGAGTTACCTGGCGGGTATCCCCTGGTGTCCCTGCGTGCCCGCGTCGCTCTCAGCTAGCAGCGCGCCCAGCCAGTCTCCCAACGCCGCGTGCTCGTCTGAAGAGAGAGTTACCTGGCGGGTATCCCCTGGTGTCCCTGTGTGCCCGCGTCGCTCTCAGCTAGCAGCGCGTCGAGCAGCGCGTCCAGCCGGTCTCCCAACGCCGCGCGGACGGACGCCGCGTATTCGTCGTCCCCGGCGGCGGGCCGGCCGCGGATTGACGCGCGGATGATGTTACGCTCTGAGAGGTGTTGCTGGGGAAGATATGACAGATTTAAAGACATGTTTGGGGCAGTCCATATACAACGGTCTTTTATGTTTTGGTTTGCATTAAAAAGGAAAGAATGGTTAATCTGATGACCGGGTCCGTCAGTCCGGCCAACATCAGCACCGTGTGCAGCACCAATCCGACCACCGACGACGTGGAGGATGACCAGGGAAGATAGGACCGGGGAGGATGGCACTAGGGAGGACGGTACTGATAACGAGGGGGACGGCTCCAGGGATTAATACACCCGGGATAATGGTCCCAGGGACGACCGATACTGGCGATAATTGCACCGGGGTGGATTTAACCGGAGATAATGGCACCGGGAGGAATGCCACTGGGATGTTATCACCACCGCTGAGAATTCACGTACCTTGAGGGCCCTTGTAAAGCATTAAATTTTCGTATTTTCTTCTTTTCGTTTTCGCATCTTTCGTAATTCGTTCAAGCATGCTTGACAATTCACGTTTTCATCAAGCAACCGCGATAACGATCAAGCAATATGATCAAGCAAGTTGTCAAGCATGCCTGACAAGCCTGATGGTCAAACTTCAAGCAACTGCAATAACGATCAAGCACCCCCAAAGACGTTCAGACATACTTGTCAAGCACGTCGACAGGCAAAATTTTCTTCAAGCATGATCAAGGGGTCATGAATTCCGTGGTCTAGTGGGTTTCACATTGCTTCTCACGCAGGAGATGCAGGTTCGAATCCCGGTGCTGACCATGTACCTATGAGATGGTTAATTTGGTACATTATCGGACACTCCGTGTTTCGGATGGCACGTTAAACTGTAGGTCCCGGCTACTATCACTACTTCGTAGATGTAGTAGTCGTAAAACCCCTCCACCAAACCGCACTGAGCAGCGTGGTGGAATATGGCTCAATCTTACTCGGATCCGGGTATAGGCCCGTGCCCCTCGGTGGAGATATTAATGGGCTACATTTACTTTACTTTATGATCAAGCACGTAATTGGCTTGACAAGCACGTCAAGCATGGCCGTAAACGATCAAGCATGCTTGCCGACATACGTGGTTTTCAAGCATGCTTGAACGTGTAGAGAACCGGTGAGGACGTATTCAGGAGGATGCCGCCCCGGGTACAGTCGAGCGGGTACCTTGAGGTCCCTGGTGAGCGTGACGAGCCGCCGCTGCAGCTCCTGCTGGTGCGGGCGGTCCACCTCGGCCTCCGCCGGCGCCGGCGCCGCCCCCGCGCGCGACACCCACACGCAGCGCCGCGCCGTCTCCACGGACATCAGCACCGTGTGTTGTACCTCCTGGGGACAACCAATTGAGTGAATGATGAATGAATGAATGAATACACTCAGAACTAGAATAGAATAGAATATAATATGCGTTTATTCAAGCGTCACAATACACAACACATAGCGCAATATAGAACCGCAGGGTGCTCCTCCCATACAAATTAGAATTAGTAACCCTTCGTAAAAAAGAGATGGCGTGAGGAGTAAGATTTGTCGCCATGGTTTCAGTTAACATACTTCTAGGTGGCGCTAATCTTAGAATAAATCCTATATATCTTAGCGCCATCTCGTGGTGTTTGCAATTTTTCGATGGTGCTGCACCAAGCGATAATGGCCTCGAACTAAAGAAGCTTCCGTAGTATCTCAGTTTACGCCGGTGTCATATTTTGTTCTAGGTGGTCTATCTGTATTAGTATAATATTTTAGTATCTGTGATAGAACATATACGAAAAATAGAAAAACATGGACGACAACAAAAGTTAGTGTCTTTTTTTGTAATGTAAAAAAATAGTGTGCTGGTTGTATACGGCGACGGTACAACTAACTTATTGCACAGAAACAAAATACAGAGACATAACATAACATAGCGTCACGCCTTTTCCCATACGGGGTGGCAGAGTCACAACTGCGCCTACTTTTAGCCAGTTCTTCAATAATTTTGCGTGATAGGACGCTAGCCCATCGCCGCAGTTTTGGAGTCATGAAGGTACAAACATTTATATGGAAAAACTATGTACAAAGTACAAAGACATCTCTCTCCATTAGCAGATATCTTTCAGCACACCTAGGGTGAACTGGATATTTAACAACAACATGAATGATCGATTCAACAACATGAATGATTGCTTCAACAACATGAATGATTGATTCAACAACATGAATGATCGATTGAATGCATGATTGAATGAAAACATTCACTTTACACTTGGTGCACCAAGTCTAAAGTGTCTGTTTTCTCTCATGTAAGGAGTTAAATTCTATGGGTTTGCTAAGGACAACATTCTGCTCTGATCAAATCGATTTCATATCGAAAGTTGCTCAGAATTTATAAGGTTATGGTTATAAACCATGCGAGAGGTCCCGGGTTCGAATCCAGGTTGGGGACAAAAAAAACCCCAGGTCTTGGATGTTTACATGTTTGTGATGTCGCTGTTTCTGGTTCCCACGACAAAGGGTATCCTAGTGAGGGGTCAGAAGCAATGTATGTGCCTGTATGTAAATGTTATGTTATGTTAAATATCAAAATGGTGTAAGGAATCAATAATTGAATTGTCTTCAACGTACCTGCTCGACGACAGTAGTCAGGTACGCGTCGCAGGCCTCCTGCGGCAACGTGCGCACGAGCACATTCAGCGCCTTCGCCATCTCGCGCCGCCAGCGCGCCGGCGCGCCGCGCGCGAGCCGGTAGCACTGCGGCGTCGCGGTCGCGTCCAGCGTGTACCTGGAAGGGCTTACGGTTAATGAAGAGATAATGGTTTGCCTGTGGCTTGATCGTTTTGAACCTCCCCGCTTCTTCTTCTTCGGGTGCCATCTCTATCGGAGGTTGGCGACCATAGCCCCCATCACGAACGTTTTCGAGAACGCAGGAAATTATATTTATGTCATAAAGAACAAGGCCCACTACTTTGTACGCTAAATTAGACTCATCCCGAGTTAACTTTGACAACTCGATACAAAATTTTCGCGAGTTTGTGTGGAGTTGTCAAAGTTAATTCGAGATAAGTCTAATTCTGCGTATATAGCAGTGGGCCTAAGAATCACTGACATTTGGCTTTTCGATAGTTTTCTATCGAATCTTTGTTCGTGGTTGGGCTACATAACGGAAGTTTGCTCGCGGGATCACGGGATGCTCCGGTCCATGTTGTACTTATACCGAACCACTCTCTTAAATTTTGGAGCCAGGAATACGTGGCCGACCAGGACCCGAATTCTACTGTACACAAGCATACCACAAGCCTGGCACAAACTTGAATACGACGCATTTGGTATTCTACTAAATCTCACAAGCGCCAGCGAGACGCCGGCGTGACGCCAGCCTACTTCGTATTCTACTGTCGTATGCTTGTGTACAGTAGAATACGGGCCCAGGTCTTCTGTGTAGGAATGTTTTGCCTTTAGCTAAGCTCAAATTACGCAAGACAATGAGTATTATTGTTGTTGAAATTTTGTATTATTTCCCAGCTTGTTAATTTATTGAAGAGTCTCAGCATCCATTCGCAACATAGGTTTGATTATTTTCGCCAGATACAAAAGTCTCCCGAACGTATCACAAAATGTGTCTTTCAAAATATGTCATCCGAACACCCATCCAGCTCGTAGGAGGACATAAACCCCTGACGAAGAAGTAGAAGGAGATGACGTCATATTCTTCTGCACGACAGGAAAACTACAGCAACTTTGACAGAATGGCAAACCGAACATAGATGTGGAATAATGTCTAAAACGCAAGAAGAAGAAGAATGCCATTCACCAACCATTTATTCAGCAGCGTCTTGTCGCTCTCATCCGTGGCGGCGTCCAACGCTGACTTGAAGTCTGAACACTCCAGCGTATGCGGCAGCAGCGGAGTGCCCAGCCCAGAGTTGAGGAAGAGTACTGGCACCACTGCACCCAGTTCAGATTGACCTGAAACCGAGATAGACCGATAGATAATGGTAGGACTTCGCTGATTTATGATTATGCTGATTAGGCTTCGTTTACGGTGAGAGTGGTTGTGGCTCCGCCTACCATGCGAGATGTCCTGGGTTCGATTCCCGGCTGGGGATAGAGAAAACAAAAATAATCCCCAGATCTTGATGTTTATATGTGTGTGGCTGTGTGACTCCGCTATTTCTGGCTCTCACGACACAGGGTTTCCTAGTGTGGGGTCTGATGCAATGTATGTGCCTGTATAAATGTTGATGTTTTATTTTTATCGAGAGCGACGATGTTACCCGCAGCGATGACCGCGTCGTCACACACTCAAGCTCAGACATATCCTGCTGTATGTCGGTTTGGTTACAAGCCCGACACTCCTCCATCAACCCGCTCTGAGCCGGCGTGGTGGGGTATGGCTCA
This sequence comes from Argyresthia albistria, assembly GCA_963457715.1. NCBI lineage: Eukaryota > Metazoa > Arthropoda > Insecta > Lepidoptera > Argyresthiidae > Argyresthia > Argyresthia albistria. The sequence goes on along the minus strand of OY735278.1, from coordinate 7,345,444 downwards.
ATCCGCTATACCAACACTGAAACACTCACTACAGAGAACCTATCACCCACCTGTGTTCTTCCGTCCCACCTCGTCATCTATCCCAGCTCAATCCTACTCCCGGTGAATACCTGTGCCCCTCGGTACTCACGCGCTAACTCCGCGATGCACAGCACCGGGAAGCGGTGGTCTCTCTGCTGCTCCAGCGGTGACCTCCAGTGCAGGTCTGCCACATGGACACGCCAGCCGAAGCGACGCGCTCGGATGCGCAGCTTGGCAGCGGCACCGCATTGCAGCGCTCCCTTCTCGGCGCAGCAGTCTGGGGGGTAATCATCAACATGTATTATAAAAGTACAAGTATAATAGCAATACCATAATATTCCCACAAATGGCAATATTGCTGGCAAAGACACATCAGTAGGGATAAGAATTCGCTTACTTACTCAAAGGAGACCGCGTGTATATATCAAAGAGTTTGCATCCTCTTTTCTGCCTTTATCTATGGTTTATATCGAAGCGCCGTTGTAAAAGGCGGTTTTTGAAGTAAAACTTCTTAGCCGCTACTCACTTGCCTGCTCCTGTTGCGATCTAGGAAGCGGGGCGGTCAAAAAGTGGAGGATGACAGGGGGCAATTTTTATGGCTCGCCCTGCGGCAGGGGCAGTGATAATCTGGAGAGACGATCAAGCGAAAATTACATTTAGCATTTTAGACTTTGAGTTGGATTTTGAGTGGCGGAAGCAGCGATTCCTTCCTTGCAGGCGTGTGTGTAGAGCAGCTCCGACATTGCTCTGACCGCCCCCCTTCCTAGATCGCCGCAGGAGCAGGCATGTGAGGAGCGGCTTTTAGGTAGCATGTGGATTTGTGATAGGGGGAAAACTTTATTAACATTAGAGGCTAATTCATAAGTTAGCTGACAACAAAGGTCATTGATTTTCAATGAGCCAATCAATCAGATAAGGAAACAATAAAATAAATTGTAATCGCCCCGCTTGCCCACCAACAATCATTTGTCTACATAGCATAGTCAATTATTTTACCGTATTCAGCATTCAACTTTGTGCTGCCATTCACAAAACTTAAGTTAAGAACAATAACATCAAAGTCTGGCAAGATTCTCCGTCTAGTTAGCAAGACGCAAGTTCTGACCGCAATAGAGACACTAGAGACTTGAAACTTTCAAGTCTCAAAACTGAACAGAAAGTTGCAAGAACTTTGTGTACCTCTCTAAATATTGACTATTCAGACTTGGGTTGTGTCCAAGTCCAAGGTAATCAAATAAATCTAGGAACAAGTCTGAAGTTGAAGCATAGTACAAAATGGCTTGACGGTCCCAGAATTGTATAATTCCAGCAGTTGTATTTTATAAAGTCTATTTGTGCAAAAAATACAGCATTTGATGCTTGGAGGAAAAGAGTTTCATTGATCTGAGATTTGATGCCACACGCCACATGACGTCATATTTTGCTGTTTCGTAGAACCACAGATACTATAATAGTAGAACTCAAAAATAAAGGTAAAATAAAAAAATGAAGGTAAAATAGATAAAACACAAGTCAAGTTATTATTTTTATTAGGTAATGCGAAATATGATAATATTATGAGTGCGAGGCGGGCAATACAAAACACTGAATATAGTTCGTTCGTGCCTCGTTTGCAAAGAAAAAGACGAAACAACGCGCGCGTTTAACGTGCCTCGTTTGCAACTAATTATACGAGAAAAAACATTACATTTACATTACATTTTTAAAGCGCGAAATTTTAAATGTATCGTTGTATCGGACATAAAAATATCGCCGATATATCGGTATCGGTATCGTATCGGTTGCATCCCTAATTAAAACTATTATAATACATCTTTGATTAAAACCACATTTTATCGACCTCTGTGGTGTTGCGATCGAGGATGTGCTGTGCGTCCCGACCAGGGAGCTCTATTTTTCATTCGCTCGTGTGATATAATTATATCGCATGCGAAATATCACGTTCGACTTGTATATCGCATGACGTCGATTTTCAGCTTTTCCGAATCGTTCGTCTTCGGTGTTCATTCCTTCGCATTCGACGTATATTCTACCATTCGACTGGGGCGTAACGAGTGGTCCTGACCACTCGTTGCAGAGCGAATGACTGAAAAATTTGAATTTTTTAATATGGCGAACGAAAATCGGTAGAAAAGAGCGCTCGTTTGCAAAAGAGCGATTGAGAAATAGAGCTCCAGGTCCCGACCGAACGAGAGGTCCTGAGTTCGAATCCTGGCTGGGTAAGAAATTTAAAAAAACTCCAGTCTCGGATCATCATTTGGAAACATACTTGATGAGTTAGTTATTCTGTGATGTATGTTAGTTACACCTTCACGTAAAAAATACTGAACCGATTTGGCTTAAATTACTTAGTTGTCAATTCAAAACCAGTACCAGAATAAAATATTAGAGGATGGATCCTTCGATTTGATATCTCACGCAAGTCAGGTCTGCTGCACGGATCTTTAACGTTGTTAGGGGGCGGTACGCTTGGAAATGAAATTGAATCTGCTAGTCCTGGACTGATATATTTAAGGGCATTTAAAGGTCAGAACAAGTTGCGTCCTTTGCCCTTTGAGTTCAGATAAAACGTTATTATTGCTGTAAGCAGTCACGTAGAAATCTCACTTGACATTATCAGAATGTCACAAACGACACTCCTAAGCTTATCCTTGACACGTGAGATTTTCGCATAGATAAAAATGCAACGGCATTTATTTATTTGATATCAGTTTAGGTAATATAATATCACAGATACTATAATATTAGTAATATGTTGTTACTTCGGTTCGGTAGTGTAGAAGTTTGTTGACTGAAACCATAACAAATTATTACGTCAGCGCCATCTCTGTATTACGAAGGGATGCTAATTCTAAGCTTCATGTGGTACTTACACCGTAATTCATGGTACTTATTGTGTTACTAGCTGACCCGGCAGACTTCGTACTGCCTCAATTTAATATGAACTTTATTGAATAGCAATAAAGTTCAAATTGACTCTAGAAAACGTTTGTATGGGAAATAGAAAAGGGCTGTTTTTAGGGTTTTCCCGAAAACTATTCGATTTTTTCTCGCCTTTTAACCCTTCCCTAGACTTCCACGAACATTTCAAGACTAAGATAAGATAAATCCGTTCAGCCGTTCTCGAGTTTTAGTGAGACTAACGAACAGCAATTCATTTTTATATATATATAGATAAGCCCGTGTGGTTTATAACCTAAAGCATTACCCATCTGCAAGCCTATGAGAAAAAAGAAAGGCGCGAAGCTAATACGTTCACACTCACCCTGAGAGTCAGCGGCGCACACATAGATGATCATAGTGCGCTTCCTGCGCGGGCGCTGCCCCGTCAGCCGGCCGAGCAGCAACGACTTGTGCTCTTCAGGAAGTGACGTCACGCTGGCCGGAAGCTGCGGGCCCGCCAGCGAGCGGGGGGACGTGCAGGCGACAGGTGACGACAGCGAGATGGAGTCTAGAAATTGAAAGAAAAAAATGGTCAAGTGCGGGTCGGACATGCACACGAAGGCTTCCGCACCATCATACAAGTGCCTGACAGTTATTAAACGGCAATCTTTTATGTTATGTGTTTCCCTAGTTTTTAATGTTTCATACTTTTATATGGAAATGCTCTGTATTTCTGGATTAAAAACGAGTCATTTTCTTTGCTATTCAAAAGATGCCAGGCGCAGGTAGGTATAGGAAAGAAGGTATTGAAATTGACTTAAGACTATTTAATTCTAAACACCCTTTTTTCGTATATTTCAGTATTTGATCCGCCGCGCCCGTCAGGCACTACAGTACTAAGGCCACATATGACGCAATGATGACGTATGGCAACCTGAACGTCGACGGATGATCGATGAAAGCAATAATCGCATAAACTGAGATATTGGAATATCAATCGCGATAACGCGGGAAATGCGAGAGAGAGTCAGAAATCAGAAATCAGAACATTTATTGTGGATCGTAGTTTTAGATTAGTTCTAAATTTTACATATGTGCTTACGTCCAGCCATTTGGCATACAAACTAACGAGAGTAACGAATTGACGTAGCTTTTGCGGTCCACTAAGTAGTGGCCAAAGTGAATTTTATTGTATTGTGCTAGCCCTGAAAAATTCGTTCAGTATCCGTGGAAGCACAAACAAAAAGTAAACTTTAGAAAAAACCGACTTCCACAAACCCTATTTGATTAGATTGAGTTTAATACTAACTGTAACCCCTTATCCCCCCCTCCCTTGGGGAATTAATTTTGTCAAATGCTATATCAGTGCTACCCCACGCGACTAAGGAACCCCTGTACAAAGTTTCATGGCTCTAGGTCCACCGGTTTAGGCTATGCGTTGCCTGCCCGTCAGCCACGCATTGTATTTGTACCTAGTATTGAGCAGATCTGGTGGCCATATGTGGTCTTCATCAGCAGTTCCGCATCACAATATTATGCTTACCATGTGCATTTGCACGAGTTATTATGAAAAACACAAAAATCACTATAGGTCTGCCTATAATATTTGAAGAGTTCTCTCGATTTCTCCAGGATCCCATCATCAGATCCTGACCTGGTGTCAATGGGACCACCCTTGAGGTATTACCTATACGCCGAAAAAAGATTTGTTCAAATCGGTTCATAATTGGCGGAGCAATCGCGTAACAAACATAGAAAAAAAAAAATAAAAAAAAAAACATACGGGTCGAATTGAGAACCTCCTCCTTTTTTTGAAGTCGGTTGAAAACTCAAAGAGAACAAGAACCGAAGAAAAGGCCCGTTTTGACAGTTCACGCCCATGAAGTTTTAACCCCCGCGTAGGTAATAGAAGCGGTTTTCCTAGGTGCAACTGGTACGCTTTGCTTGTACGCAACAGTTGGCTTTTATTACCTACGCATTAGGGGTTAAAACTTCATGGGCGTGAACTGTCAAAACGGGCCTTTTATTTGCTCAGTAATCCACTGTTCTTATCCTTACATGGGTTTGATAGAATAAATCTCTTTCTAGAGACAAGCCCGCTTTTGTACACTATTATGGTATTTTTAAATAGTTTTGTGACAAAAAGTTAAGATACATTTAAAAGTTGAGATAAAAATATCAAAACTATTTTCAACCGACTTCAAAAAAAGGAGGAGGTTCTCAATTCGACCCGTATGTTTTTTTTTTTTCTATGTTTGTTACGCGATAACTCCGCCAATTATGAACCGATTTGAACAAATCTTTTTCGGCGTATAGGTAATACCTCAAGGGTGGTCCCATTGACACAAGGTCAGGATCTGATGATGGGATCCTGGAGAAATCGAGAGAACTCTTCAAATATTATAGGCAGACCTATAGTGATTTTTGTGTTTTTCATAATAACTCGTGCAAATGCACATAGCATAATATTGTGATGCGGAACTGCTGATGAAGACCACATATGGCCACCAGATCTGCTCAATACTAGGTACAAATACAATGCGTGGCTGACGGGCAGGCAACGCATAGCCTAAACCGGTGGACCTAGAGCCATGAAACTTTGTACAGGGGTTCCTTAGTCGCGTGGGGTAGCACTGATATAGGATTTGACAAAATTAATTCCCCAAGGGGGGGGGGGAATAAGGGGTTACAGTTAGTACTAAACTCAATCTAATCAAATAGGGTTTGTGGAAGTCGGTTTTTTCTAAAGTTTACTTTTTGTTTCAATTATTGTAAAGTGTGTTAAATTATATCCATAAATTGAAAGTGTAAAATGTGTCAAACTACATTTGCAAATACTTTTTATTATTGGCATAGCAATATCGAAACGCACACTCAATACTAGGTCAAATAGTTTTCCGGGAAGTATTGCCGAGATACGGAATCCACTGTTGAGTATAGGCCTCTTCATGTCCACGCCATTCAACTCAGTCCTGAGACTCCTGAGCAACTCTCGTTCTCGGGTTTTTCTGTACAGTGCTGTTTACAATACAAGCGGGTTTATACTGAGATAAATGTTGCAATATTTCACCTCCCTGCATTTGAGTGGGGCCAGGAGAGGCCTCGTCCTTAGGATAGAAGGCTGGCAGAAAGGCAGACTTAATGGCGATATGGAATTTATGAATAAAGGCCCGGATGCACGTGCTATTACTCAATGTTTGGGGGAAACTTAATTTAAGTTGCCAGCATTCAAAATCGTTCGGAAAACGATATACTTACTCGTATTATGAGAGCTGTACTTGATTTGAGCATCATTTTTGAAATTCCCGATTTGGACTAGTTTTTCTTGAATCGGACGTTGTTGGGGGTCCCAGATTTTGCATAGTTATCAAAACTTATTATGCTAAGACTTTTGGGACAAAAATATCACCTACTTAGGTACTGTTCCATAAAGGGTCTTCCCAGTCTATATTTCGGGTGGTAGTGACGTTGACAAGGGGACGCCAGCTCTACGGAGCGTATTGCAACGAACCTGTCATCAACACGGACCTCTCATTCCTCATTGGTCCTCAAGCGTTAGTTCCACATGTCACCGTGCGTCAAAAGATCATGGGAAAGCTGCTGGAGAGCGACTGAGACTTCGCTGTCCGTCCGTCCGTCTGTCTGTCACCAGGCTGTATCTCATGAACCGTGCTAGCTAGACAAATGAAATTTTCACAGATGATGTATTGTTGCCGCTATAACAACAAATACAAAAAAAATATTAAAAAAAAATTAATATTAAGGGGGGCTCCCATACAACAAACGTGATTTGTTTGCTCATTTTTGCTCGATATTGATAATGGTAGCAGGTAGACGCTTAAAATGCTCACAATATATTGAGTATATTATTTACTTAATAAATAAATAATTAAATTAAAATTAATATTTAGGGGGGGCTCCCATACAACATGTTTTTTTTTTGCGGTTTTTTAGAGATGGTACGGAACCCTTCGTGCGCGAGTCCGACTCGCACTTGGCCGGTTATTTTTAGTATTTGTTGTTAAGCGGCAACAGAAATACATCATCTGTAAAAATTTCAACTGTCTATCCACCACGGTTCATGAGATACAGCCTGGTGACATACAGACATACAAACAGACGGACAGCGAAGTCACAGTAATAGGGTCCCGTATGGCACCCTTCGGGTACCCTAAAAAACATTCGGAGGAATTGTAAACCTCCTCCTTTGGGAAGTCGGTTAAAAGTATGAAGGCAACGCAACCAACCTCCAACGCTGTTGGCGACAACCAGCGGCCCCTTCTTCGGCTGCGGCTTGCTCGGCGCCGGCGGCTCCGGTCGGTCCGGCGCCGCGTCGGCGGCCGGCGCCGTGTAGCGGTACGACGGCGACCTGCGGGCGCAGCAGAGGGATCTACGCTATTATATGCTGAGCCGTAAGTCGCGTACAGGAATGGCATGCAGATAGCTGTAGCGAGGGCTCAAAATACAGATTTGTTTGTAGCCTGCGCGGCGCGTCTCTGCACCGTCTTCGAGCCGGCATTTAGCGCCTCGCCATAGCTATACCCAATAGGCTTGTGGCCTGTCAAGTCAAAAAAGATACGTTTTATGATCTGTCGAAACGGAACTTTTTTCCTGAGTTCTATGAAATAACAACAGAATGACGTCATGTAAAAGTGCCATCAAATGCTGTCTTTTTTTTGCACAAAATTGAGTTTATAAAATATATCTGCTGGAAATATACAATTCTGGGAATGTCAAGCCATTTTGTATACAATGCTTCAACTTAAGACTTGTTCCTAGATTTATTGGATTACCTTGGCCACAAGCCTATTATCCATGCCATTCCTTTAGGGTACAGGCCATTACAAACACGGGTTCAGGCTCTACATTAGGATTCAAGATGTCAACTTGTCACACATAAAATACGGGATGTAATGGAAACAATATTTTGGATATTTTCTCACAGAGATAATTGGGTTATTATTATTGTTAGGGTCATACTTTAACATCACAGAAATAAAACTATAGTCTATTCATGATAATAATACAGTAAAGTCATCACTGTCCGGCGTCCTAGCCACGCCCCGTAACCAATCAAATCGTTTCCAATTATCAAGCCAAGGTCACAGTGACCAGTTGAAGAAAAACTTTCGAACGCGAAGGTGTGTCCTGTCCTGTGAGTGTATGTGTTAACAGATTTAAATTTCACTGCATTCTTATCACGTATACACTATAACTATAGTTAGATGTAGGAATAATCGTCTATTTATATAAATGCTTCAAGCAAACAATAACAAAGCTTTCCTATAACAATTCAATCCCAAACACAAACGTTAGAGTTCCGTTGTCCGACGAGAATGAATATTAGCGAGGGAGGGCGCCACTTGCAACGCGAACGAAACTGATGTAACAAGCCCGGGGGGCTAATGCGCTATCTCTGTCAATAATCGGTACCATTCCAATTGACGGAAGAAGTATGAAGGATTTTCAGTATACTTAGATATTCTCATTTGGATGTAGAATGGCCAGAAGTTCGATCCTGTAAGTACCTATATCTTTTTCACATATCCCGAATAATCCCGATTGATTTCAAATTGACGGTTTACTAATTGACAGTCGCTCGCTTTTAACAGGCTAGCACCATTAAAGGATAATTTAAAGCAAACAAATATCCTTCAAATCAAAACGTCAAAATAAAACGAGTAGAAAATATGTCTTGTACAGTACACAAGTTGTACTTGATTAGGGTGAGCGAAGCGACCGCTGCTGGTACACTTTGTGAAGAAATTTTTATACCTATAGGCTTAAGTCAGAGTCAGTTCTTTCTCTATACTAGTCCCGTAAAAGGCAGTCGCATTTATTATTTGGTCAGACTATAACTTTAAGTGCAATCAATCATTGCGTGCAAATATTTGTTGTCCAAACATAAATATATTCTGTTCGAACTGCGAAGCGGGATATTGCGCGACTATTCGGAACATGAGTTATTCTCGGAATCACGACAGAATATCAGCGTTGCAGGACTTGCTGCAAGTCCTGTAGCACATGCTGAGTCGGAACCCATTCGCTGTTACGGTACACACCACATGGGGAATTTGGTCATATTAATTTGTCTATTAAAAAAAAACCGTGTACAACCATGATTTGTTAATTTTTAGGGTACCGTACCCGAAGGGTGCCAAACGGGACCCTATTACTGAGACTTCGCTGTCCGTCTGTCCGTCCGTCCGTCCGTCTGTCACCAGGCTGTACATGGCTGTGGTGGTGTGTGGCTGTCTCATGAACCGTGGTAGCTAGACAGTTGAAATTTTCACAGATGATGTATTTCTGTTGCCGCTCTAACAACAAATACTAAAAATCAAAAGAAATTTAATATTAAGGGGGGCTCCCATACAACAAACGTGATTTTTTTGCTCATTTTTGCTCGATATTGATAATGGTAGCAGATAGACGCTTAAAATGTTCACAATATATTGAGTATATTATTTACTTAAAAAATAAATAATTAAATTAAAATTAAATTAATATTTAGGGGGGGCTCCCATACATATTTTTTTTGCGGTTTTTTATAGATAATGGCACGGAACCCTTCGTGCGCGAGTCCGACTCGCACTTGGCCGGTTATTTTTAGTAATTTATTTTCTCTGTGTACCTCTTTACCTATATGGCCATGGGCTTGTGTTATGTATAATAATAACAGTAAATAAATGGATATTCTATTCTATTCACCTTGACAATTCCATTTATGCATATTCGTTTAAGGGCTATTAGGGCCCCTATAGACAATCAGAACTTAGAATTTCATCCTTAACTTATTTTTAGAGGAAATTAAATAAAAATATATAAAAAGGTAAAAACCAAGCTAAGCAAGTCTAACTGAGGAACACACTGTGCCATTTTTATAATGATTAGATAAATAACAAGAACACAAATTCAGATGCGGCGCGAAATTGTAAAATAAAACATCGTGACAGACAGATTTTCTGGCAACTTCAGGAGACTTTTCTATCGAGAAAAATTAATAAAATTACGTTTAAGGGAAAGCGAAGTCACGCTGACACTCGTGATAAACAAGCTAGTGAAAAAACGTACAGCAATAATACTCGTCATTCCGAGCGATTTGTGTTTTGCTAAAGGCTGTTTTTGCCTAGGGCGCCGTCTTAATAAGCGTTTAATGCACGATTTGCACGTAAAGTATGAAGTTGTCAGTTTATTGTATACTCGTCCAACGATCTTTTGGCGCTTGAGTGACGTTTACAGGAGGGCGCCACTTCTACGCAACTTAATGCAACGAACCTGTCAAAAAGCGTTAGTTCCACCTGTCACCGCAAGCGAAAAGATCGTTGGAAATCTGTATGTAATTTTTAGGGTTCCGATCCTTATAAGGAAAATAACCGGCCAAGTGCGAGTCGGACTCGCGCACGAAGGGTTCCGTACCATTATCTATAAAAAACCGCAAAAACAAAAAAAAATGTATGGGAGCCCCCTAAATATTAAAAGTAAATAATATACTAAATATATTGTGAACATTTTAAGCGTCTACCTGCTACCATTATCAATATCGAGCAAAAATGAGCAAAAAAATCACGTTTGTTGTATGGGAGCCCCCCTTAATATTAAATTTCTTTTGATTTTTAGTATTTGCTGTTATAGCGACAACAGAAATACATCATCTGTGAAAATTTCAACTGTCTGGCTACCACGGTTCATGAGATACAGCCTGGTGACAGACAGACGGACGGACGGACGGGGAAGTCTCAGTAATAGGGTCCCGTTTGGCACCCTTCGGGTACGGAACCCTAAAAAGGAACCCTTATAGGATCACTTTGTTGTCCGTCCGTCCGTCCGTCCGTCCGTCTGTCTGTCTGTCTGTGTGTCTGTCTGTCTGCCTGCCTGCCTGCCTGTCTGTCTGTCTATCTGTCTGTCTGTCTATCTGTCGGTCTGTCTGTCTGTCTGTCTTTCTCACCATCTGTTATGACTTTTTCTCAGAAACGCATGGAGGTATAAAGTTGAAATTAATATCGATTACTCAAGTCCGTGATCTCTTAACGTTGTGAAAAAATTAAACTTATAAGTCAACGCAATCAGAAGATACCGCATTTGTCTCAATTTTGCTGAAATTGCTTGATATTCATATTCATATTTGTTTATTTATTGCACGCCATATTCGCAAGGGAATCAAAACCTAGAGGGTACTTCCCTTGACCTAGAATCATGAAATTTGGCACGAAGCAAGGTCTTATAGCACAAGTAAAGGAAAAAATCTGAAAACTGCAAATTTCTGTCATTCTAAAAAATATTCAATTTGGTTTACATGGATGACATCACACTTTAGTTTTTTATGTGGAAACCTAATTCCACGTGTTGCGCTCTCCAAGTGTGATCGGAACCCTTGGTGCCCGAGTCCTACTCGCACTTGGCCGGTTATTTGTAGGTAGGTCAACTCAAACAGTTATGTTATTGCGTAAAGGTGTCCTATAGCCTCATCAAGAAATGGAGCAAACGTAATATGGTAAAACAACTCACCCACAAGATGTTATAATAAAAAGTCGGCCAAGAACGTTTAGGACTGGTAGCGCTTTGATTCCGTAACTTTATTTTTTTCAGTTACTCATGGTAAGTACCTACTGTTAGAAGAGTGTGTAAGTGAAATGGAGTTTACGACAGCTGCAGTAATATTGTCAAAAGTAAATGAAGAATGAAAGCAGAATTAATTCCCTAGAAATTAGTATGGCTATTAGGCTTTGAGTAGTAGATATAATTAGTATGGCTATTAGGCTTTGAGTAGTAGATATAATTAGTATGGCTATTAGGCTTTGAGTAGTAGATATAATTTTCATAATTTCATAATTTCTTTATTGCACACAATGAATTGCAAGGTCAAAAAGTAAATAAAAACAGTGTACAAAGGCGAGCTTATCTCTAAAAAAGATATCTCTTCCAGCAAACCAAGTTCCGATGAGAGAGTTTGATATATCAGCAAGGGTAGACCTTTGTGTACAACAATATACCTAGTCTTCACAAAATAAAAGGCCCGTTTTGACAGTTCACGCCCATGAAGTTTTAACCTCTAACGCGTAGGTAATAGAAGCGGCTTTTAGGTGCAACTTGTACGCTTTGCTTGTACGCAACATTTGGCTTTTATTACCTACGCATTAGGGGTTAAAACTTCATGGGCATGAAATGTCAAAACGGGCCATTTATTTTGTGAAGACTGTACGAGTACCTACAAAGCTAGAATATACAGATATGTGTGTGGAGTTGGAATGAGTGGAGTGAATGGAATCAATATTTGTACGCCTGAAAAGGCAGATTTTTGCGAAGAAAATGTATGCAATTAAGATCCAATATTGTTACCAAAAATCATGCAAATAAACTTATTTGATTTGAGGAAGGCAAAGGTAAAGATTGAAAAAGGATCAGCATCATCGGTAGCTTGTTTCCACCCTCTGCTGGGTATAAGCCTCCTCCCTTTTGTGCCAATCGATCCTGGATTCCCCGATTGAAAAAAAAAAAAAGTTTCGAAAGACAATATTTTTCAAAATTCATAACAATCACACAAATTCTGAAAAAAAGAGACATTCTATATCTCTATCTAACTGTAACCTGAAAACTGAAGGTTCTTAACAGGTTTGTCACGGGGAACCCTAATAGACCTCCGTAAGAAAATGACATCACCTTTAGAGCCGTGAAAACGATAGTCATAAACGAGAACGAAACAATATGGCTGATGTCAGGGGGTAGGGGGGAGGGGGGCTAACAACCCCTTAGAGAGGGGAGGGTGTTCAACCCACCACCCCCTTGAAAAGTATCGTCGTAAACCATTCTATTGTCGCGCTCGGCGTATGCAAAACTCTAGGGGTGAAAAACTGATAGACAATAGAAATTCAGCAATAATTTTACATTTGATTGAATTTTTACGAAAGCCTGTTATTTATTTTTTGCTCTCAACTCTCTCTCAACAACTCTCTTGCCCAAATAAACATACAGGGTTATTTTTGGACATCTAGCCAAAATTTACTATTATTTTAGGGGTATCATTCTGATCAACTTTCACTATGTAACCGATTTGAACAGAGCAACTATATTTATCACTTCCCAGTACATTTAGGCCTGAGTGGGTCTGCTGATTTGTATGGAGCAGTAAAAAATAAAGTTGCTCTGATCAAATCGGTTTCTTAGTGAAAGTTGCTCAGAATGTGTCCCTAAAATAATAGTAACTTTTGGCTAGCGATCCAAAAGATACCCTGTATGGTCGCAGACGAAAAAATAATGTTGGGTCTCCCATAGTTACGAGTACTATAGTATTGTACTGGGTGACATTTTTTTTTTTATATGCGACCTTCTTTTGTTTTTTGGGGAAAGTTGTTCATAATGATGGGTACTTACTATCATTCCCCAAAATATGGTCAGTTATTTTAATGTCACCCTGTATAGACTGTAGTTATAATGAAATAAACCATAGTAGAATAAACTTTAAGATGAATACGATGATGAAATAACCTTGCGTCCATTTTGCGTCACGGCCACTCACGGCTAATAAATAATTAGTAAGTAAATTCCAGCCTAATCAATTAAAGGTAGAGTTAATAAACAAAGTTAATAATTCCCAGGACCACAAAGTTCAAAGTTCAATTTTTTTATTGACCATAAAATCATACATATTACAGTCAACGTCAATATAATATTAATATTTTTGTATACTACCGCCCGTTCGGAAGTTGTGGGCTTAGTTAGGGATGGAGCAAAGCTACTAATTTGAAAACTATTGAGGTTAACACTTAGTGTGTATTACAATCCATCGGTTTTAATGAATATACCTATTATAGAGGGTAAATGAATAAGGGTAGAAGAGAGGTCTCATATCTACTCTCATTAACCTGTATTGTTTGTAGGTCATAACGACAGCTTTACAAATGTAAAACGATGGAAATATGTACGTTCTAACGGTCATAGACAACACTACGAGACGAAACCTTCATTACTTCGTAGCTGCGGCCATAGGGTAGCCCCTTGTGACGCAAAATAGAGTATTGAGAAAAGGTAAAAAATCGGCGAAGTGCGAGTCGGACTCTCACACGGTGGGTTCCGCACCAATCGTACCAAAAAAGAAAAAATATATGTTTGTTGTATGGGGAGGGGACACCTTTATTTTTCAAATATTTTGTGTATTTCAGTATTTTGTTGGTGGAGCGGCAACAGAATACCGATTTTGTGAAAATTTCAACTTTCTAGCTATTACGGTTCGTGCTGAAGGGCCCCTCTGACGGACAGACGAACGGACGGACAGCGGAGGCTTAGTAATAGGGTCCCGTTTGACAACATTCGGGTACGGAACCCTAAAAAGGCTCTTTTGCCCCTGTCACCCCATATGGGAAAAGTCGTGATGTTGAATGATGAAGACAAAATGACCTGCGACATTTTCAGAGTCATAAAGAGTAGTGGGTGAGAACAACGATACAGCAGATTTGGGTTAATTTCGGTTATCCACCCTCCCGCGACCTATAATCCACCCTGAGCAGGGAGGAATCCATAATCAGGGTGGATACATGGACAGGTTTCCACTCATCCATCCCAAGGGTGGAATCTCCGAGGTGGATACCCGGAGTAATCCGCAGATTTTATTTAGGTATGAAGCCAGATCTACGCCGAGATCCGTAATTATAAACCGCTTTGAGCTCTGAGAGCGATCTCAAGCGCGTGACCATGACAGATTTGGTATGGTAGCTGAGGCAACTCTTAGGGCAGCTTCATATCAAAATCATCCCAAATCTTCTAAGTGTGGTGCGGCCGGTAGTGTCCTTGCCAACGAATACTTATGTTCTGAGGAATCAGAGACTATATATCCAATTGACTGCTCCTCCGGGGGAATGCGGCTCGCCAAACGTTTGTTGTATTCAACAAACGTTCGCATACGCAACCTATGTACGATGACGGGCCGCCAGACAGTTTCTCAGCGGCTGAGCAATCACAGCTCTCTTACCTCGTCCCCCGCCGCCCAAATTGGTGAGTTGTGTTCCAAAGGAAAATGTATCTATGCGCTCTCCACTGGATAAGTGCTCCCTGTGAGGAATACTATAATATGTCTGGCTGTACTCACAGTCGCCAAACTGTGCAACAGCAACAGGCGACAATCGATCGTTAGTCGACGCAAAAGAAACCCATACAGCAAAAGAAACCGATTTGAAACATCTTTACAAAACACACCTCCCATAGGCGTGGCCGCGGGGGGAGGGGGCCCTGACGTCACGACGCGAGCGTGTGACGTAAGCGGCGGCGTGACGTTGTAGCGACCTAGTTCTTTACCCCGAAGTGCGAACCTACCACCATCGGCTTGCCATCAAAGCGCAGTAATACCGCCTTTATACCGTTGATAGTAAGGGTTTTGGGCGTGTGTGTTGTTGTAATTGCCCTAGAGGTTAGAATGGACGTCATGCAAGCTGTCTTGGGATTTGGTTGGTGTTTTTGTAGCGCTAGTGGCGGTTCGGGGAGATACCAATTATTGATTGCCTAATTTGCTTCGTGTGAGCTTTTGAAGAGCTCCGTGCTCTAATGTAGGTGAGGGGTTCCGTCAACACAGGATGAGGACAGAGGAAACGCAAATTCCGCCGTGTGATGAAACCTTAAGGAAGAGGGGGAGGGGAATCTGCAGAATGCAACACAGAAAGGGGTAGAGAAGCGTCACTCAAATTCAGAGGATATCCATTGATTAATGTGATGGGCTGATTGGTTAAGTAGGTACTTGGGAAAAAAGCGCAATTTCTCCACAACTAAAAAGTATAAAGGATGAGCAACCCAAGACGTTTGTGAGTAACACGAGTTAAATACTTGTTAGCTAACCGTTTGTCGTGGCTGCGCCTCACCACCTCATATGAGAAGTAAACGATCGAGGGCGAATAGGACTCGCGAACTAAGGGTTCCGATGACACTTGGAGAGCGTAACACGTGTAATTAGGTTTCCACATAAAATACTAAAGTGTAAATTGAATTTTTTTTAGAAAGACAGTTTGCAGTTTTCAGATTTTTCCCTTTACTTGTGCTATAAGACCTTGCTTTGTGCCTTTCATGATTGTAGTCCTACGGGAAGTACGGGTTTTGGGTCCATTGCGATTACTATGAAAAGCAATTTTTCAGCATAAACGGTCGTAGCGTTCGATTGCGTTGACACACAGTCGGACAGACAGACAGACGGACGGACGGACAACAAAGTGATCCTATGGGTTCCTTTTTTTCTTTTAAGGATTGGAACCCTAAAAAGGCGTGACTTGCGTTAGGTTTTATTAGGCGAGCGAAGAGAGCAGCTTATTCGTACAGACAGACAGACCCACTACTACGAAGTCGCCGTCAACACTAGTCTCTCATTTTCTTTGATAACTCCATACTAAATATCAAATTCTCAATTGGCAGGTTTCCCGGATTTATCTGCATTCGCGGTGCATCCATCTCCCCCTCATTTGTGGCTGTGGCCGTTGATAAATGGCGCTAATCGCCGATTAGCCGCCGCGCCGCGACCAAATACCAGCGCGACATGCCAAATGGTCTAATTCGGCTTTACACGAGTTCCAGCAGAGATTCTCTATTGGACTGGGGGATTAGAACTTACAACTAAGTATATCTATCTACCATAACGGAAATTTGAGGAAGAGAGAGATGCATACCAGTATATGCTCTAGTATATGGTCTCCTCAGTGTCACATCGACAGAATTGAGAAGATTCAAAAGAGATTTCTATTCTTTTTGTCCGTACATCAGAAAAAACTGTCCACCTTGCCATTTTACGAGGACCGATTGAAGTTTTTTAATTTCATGTCACTAGAAAATAGGCGATCAGTAGCGGACCAAGTATTGCTATATAAAATTTTAAGGGGTGGTGTAGTTTGTCCGGAGTTGCTCTCGAAGGTCAGGTTGGTAGTGCCACGCAAAGATGCTCGAATTGTTAATTATCGTCCATTCTACGTAAACTTGTCCAGAACCAATGTTGGGTATAATTGTATAACTAATAGACTTTCTCGATCTCACAATAAGTTATGTCACTCCAACGATTTAGACATTTTTAATCTTAGCTCCTGCCCCCTAGACAAGATACAAAACGCTATTATCGTTCGCACGAAACGCTAAGAATATGTATGCGATTTGACGTTTGGTCACGCTACGCTAGCGTCACCAAATGTCAAATCGCATACATTTTGAGTTTTCGTTTCGTTTCGTTTTCGTAGCGTTATTAACATTGTCTACGTGCTCTGGTCTCCTCGTCCTGTTTAGGAGTCAGCTACATACATTTTGACAGGTATTTCATACTACGGCACCGAAGCACCAGTATGCCAAGGGCTTTTTAGGGTTCCGTACCCAAAGGGGCCCTATTACTAAGGCTCCGCTGTCCGTCTGTCCACTGACGACGAGATTGAAGGTATTGCCGTTTTAGGCACAGACCACGATATGGTGCGGAAGCCTTCGTTTGCGAGTCCGACCCGCACTTGATCAATTTTTTGTCTATATCCTTCCACTCCCGTCAGAAACATTCGTCGCCCCGCTCGGCATTCTACGAGACCTGTGGGCTAGTCAACATGCAAAACGCAAATAACGTTCGCACGAAACGCTAGGAAAATATTATGCGAAATGCATTTCGAGACGCAAGGTAGCGTGACTAAATGTCAAGTCGCATACATATTTTTAGCGTTTCGTGCGAAGGTAATTTGCGTTTTACATGTTGGCTAGACCCACAGGACCTTACTCCTCATGGCATCCTCCTTCCTAAGTTCCATCAGAAATACGTCTTCACAGTTTCGATCGAGATTAGTTTGAGTTATGGCAATAGCAATAGGTTAATAAGCTACGTGTTGTGCAACAAGTGAGCGGTATTTATGAATGTTGATTTGTGTTGTGACGTCAATATAGCACGTGCGTCAAAGCGGGGGGGGGGGGGGCGGGGGGTGTGCTGCACTAGTATACAGGTTGTAACAGGGACATCATTCTGAACAACTTTCACTATGAAACCGATTTGATCAGAGCAACTTTCATTTTCACTTTTCTATACAGCCCGCGCCCGGACCAAAACGTATGAAGCAATGAAAGATAAAGTTGATCTGATCAAATCGGTTTTATAGTGAAAGTTGCTCAGAATGGTCTCCCTAACAACCCCCTAAAATATGACTACACCCTTCTGTTACAACCTGTATAGCATGCCGAGCGCGGCGCGTGAGATGCAGAGCTAAGCCTTTTACGCAGGCTTTATTTTGAATTTGTGTAACTCGTAGTCTGAGTTAAAAGTCTGCCTTGTCAAGCTCAAATCGGTCAGTAGTTTTAGTTAGTCATGGCCCTGGCCTTCTTTGGCAGTCATTCTGGCCCTAACAGTAAACAAGTGACATTTATATAGCTAAACCATATTTTGGGGCCTGATAATATCCATAATTGAACACAACTTTCTATTGTGAATAAAGAATTTATGAATTACTAGCTGCCCGTTGCGCGACTTCGCAGCGCGTTTTAGGTATTCTCATTGTTCCCAGCTACAAAACAATTCGTTCATCATTTTGAAAATCCCGACCCGTGTTGGACATAAGACGCATCAATTACGCTCAGATTTACGAAACTCTGTGCTTACCAAACAGTATGGGTCGCAACGCAACGCACAGCTGTCAAACATAAGTTCCGGTTCCGCGAGAACCGCTTCCAACAAAGAGATTGCACGAAGTAGTTTGAGTGATGCTGGATCTATATGTGAAGTTCACTCTCTTTCGCTAGATGGCGTATATGTGGCTGCCAACGCCATCTAGCGAAAGAGAGGGAACTTCCCATACAAAAGTTACTTAGATTTATTCGCTTTTTCTCTTAATTTTTCCTTATTTTCTTAACCTCCTGCGGACTGACATAAATAAAACCCAATAGGCATATACACATCGGATGGGCCAATTCACAGGAAAAGGAAGACTAACGCACAACATTTCATTTTTATCATTATAGATAGATGAACTTTCTCCAATAAACTTATAGTCGCAAATTGTGTGTAGTATGGGTTTTGAAGACCTTTGTGGCGCTGCGGTTGCGCATCTGCCTACCATGCGAGAGGTCCCAGGTTCGAATCCCAGCTGGGGACAAAAAAAAACCCCAGCTCTTGTATATTTACATGTTTGTGATGTCGCTGTTTCACGTTCCCACGACACAAGTTAGGTATCCTAGTGTGGGGCCAGAAGCAATGTATGTACCCGTATGTAAATGTTTATTATCATTTCCCAAATTATGGTTGGATAATGGAATGTCATCTGTATTCTGTATAGCTCTATCCCTCACCCTCCCGCGACAAAGCCCGCTGCTGCAATGTGAGGGACAGACTTATAAACGCGTGGTGCTTCACTTCACACTCTCGCGTCGCGAGTTGGCGACCCCCATCAGCGGTTCGCATGCTACCGCTGCTGCTGATGCAGACTGATCGACCAGCAACGTAAGGAGTTTATGATTCAGACGATATTGTTATCAAAGGTACTCAGAAAGATTTACACATTCTTCACCACCAGAAACTACTTCACAGCGAAAGACCTTCCAAGTTAGAGGTAATGTAAGTATTACCTGTCTAGTCTAAGTTCTCTGCTTATATTATTTTGATTTGTGCTGTAGGCTTTGATAAATAAATAAATTACCTCGTCCCGTTTCGACAGAAACTGCGACTGTGATAGGTACCTAGAATCAATAAGATTCTAGGATAGAATTCTATCTATTTATATATTATATTTTGTTTTTATCTGTATTTATGTATTTATTAGTAAGTAGTCTATTATTTTAATATTTATCGTTGTGCACTTATGTAGGTCTACCTTTTATTAAATTATCCTCTCCATCCTAGGTTTGCTGGAAGAGATCTCTTATTAGAGATAAGCTCGCCTTTGTACATGTTTTTTCTAATATTAAGTGTCTGTATTATGTTTTCTGTGCAATAAAGTATAAAGTAGTATAGAATATAATATAGCACAATTTCAAAGTCGCAGGCAGAGGTTGAAACAAAATCATATGATAATCCCGGTCCGCGATATAGGCGCAGTGAATGCGTGACACACATACCGACAGACTTCCGCATATATCTAGCTAGACATAGAAACAGGACGGACGGACGTGTTTGACCATCGCCATTTTAACTTGCAGCTGTATGGTGGTTATTTGACCATCGCCATTTTAACTTGCAGCTGTATGGTGGTTATTTGACCATCGCCATTTTAACTTGCAGCTGTATGGTGGTTATTTGACCATCGCCATTTTAACTTGCAGCTGTATGGTGGTTATTTGACCATCGCCATTTTAACTTGCAGCTGTATGGTGGTTATTTGACCATCGCCATTTTAACTTGCAGCTGTATGGTGGTTATTTGACCATCGCCATTTTAACTTGCAGCTGTATGGTGGTTATTTGACCATCGCCATTTTAACTTGCAGCTGTATGGTGGTTATTTGACCATCGCCATTTTAACTTGCAGCTGTATGGTGGTTATTTGACCATCGCCATTTTAACTTGCAGCTGTATGGTGGTTATTTGCTTGACAAATAATTCAATTTGAGTGCAATTTTGATAATAATATTTTCAGTTAGTTTGAGTCGATAAATCGTGTGGAGAATATGACTTACAAAAACCTATTAGTGACTGAACACCTGGCGAAACATGGCCAGGTACTCAGCCGTGCCTCTGCGACCACGTATGGGAAAAGGCGTGACACTACAGGGTGTAACAGAATGGTGTAGTCATATTTTAGGGGGTTGTAAGGGAGACCATTCTGAGCAACTTTTACTACTTATGAAACCGATTTGATCAGAGCAACTTTATTTTTCATTGCTCCATACGTTTTGGTCCGAGCGGTCATGATTTGTATAGAGAAGTGAAAATTAATGTTGCTCTGATAAAATCGGTTTCATAGTGAAAGTTGCTCAGAATGATGTCCCTAACAACCCCCTAAAATATGACTACACCTTTCTGTTACACCCTGTATGAATACTTATGTTTAACTTCGCATATAACCACTATTAGAAAACTTCAATTCAATTCAATTTAATTCTTTATTGCACACAATAATTTAAACATAACATAATTTTGGCTAAAATTGGACACAGTTGTGCCTCTGCCATCTCGTATGGGAACGGTGTGAAGCTAGTTATGGTGTACCTATGTTATACAAGAAAAGCAATTTATTAAAACCGTATTCTCCACGGCCATCGGACGAGACAAGTTTGTGTTGTTGTGTGTGACCTAATTGTAGTCAGTGCGGGGCAGACCACGTCACAGCATTGTCTGCTACACGCGGAGGTAGTATCAGTGGAGTGGCCCTATACTATCTGCCAAATAACGTGGCAAATTGGCAATAGAGTTCAACATGGCGGCGGTGGCGGCAAATGTCAAATTATCTACCAACTTAACTGTGAAACGACGGGTGTCGGTAGTGGTTTTCTAGTATTGTCATATTTATTTGGGGATTGCGTCCGAGAATAAAATGGCATTTCAAAGATGGCAGTCGTAGTTCTGAAGTTTGACATTTCACAGATAACTTGGTAGGTCTGTACATTTTGAGCGGGTCAATGAACTTTATCGACTGGATAGATATATCAGCTGTCAAAGTCCGAGAAACGTACGACGAGACAGAGACAGAAGACATGGAACAGGACGAGAAGGAAACAAGACATGGATGTTTAGTAAAGGACACTTGATCCCGATGTGATCTAAGTAACTAGGATACTTGAGTTTCTTATGTGCGCGTGTGAGAGATATATACATTTCGTTTTAGTCGGTAGGCAGTTGAGTCGTTTAAATTACACGTGCACCGTACAAATGACGATCTATATTTACGGAACCACACATATCTAAACCGAAGAAATAAATAAGAATTTATTGTATCAAAATAGTAATGAATTTCCTACTATTTTATTATTGGGAAACGGCATTTAATGGTTGGGGCTGCTCCAATGACACTACCTCCAAGCTCACACATGATCCAGCGAAACTAAAGAATTGGATGTGACAGTCGCGAATATGAATGAGCTACATCACATGGTGTTTTACAAATATGTGTTACAATGTGCAAACAATGCATTTTAGACGCTGCAACTGCGAGTTTGCCTCAAGCCAGGCGTGTGGTGTGACACTCCGCTCTTTACCTGCAAAGCCACAGGTAGATCTGCGGCCCGGCTGCGCGGCCCGACTCAGTGGGTTGCCGAGCGCCGCCGCCCAGGTTGCACGTGCCGTTCTATCTAGCCCCGCGCGCCCCGCGTGTAGTTACTTACTAAAAAGAAGGCGACGAAATACTGCATGCTTTGTTTGATGACGTTTCGTCACTGCACTGCGGGTCTAGAAAGAGAAACGATTCGCTCTCAATCGCCCCGTATTTGGCTGTCAAACGAACAATTTCGACTGTCAAATGTACTAGTTTTGACAGTCGAATTTGTTCGTTTGACAGTCAAAGACGGGACGATTGAGAGTGAATCGTTTCTCTTTCTAGACCCGCAGATGAATAAAGGTCACTGTCCTACTGACTGTCGATAGGATTTCTGGCCATTATGTAAAAGGTTAGGTAGGTACCTATACTACCTATATTAAATGATATTCACAAATCTAGAATAATAATAGTAAGTGGTTCGTAGTTAGTAGCTAAGTAAATATCCAGTTTTATTTGTCACAAGAGACAACCCTTAGTTTCACGGGCCGCTTCAGACGAGGATAGAGTTACGCGACAAAAAGAGAGGCAACTTTTAGGCAAGTAATCGAAGTGCGGGCGCCGCGCTACACAGCATGAATTGTACTTTGTTGCGTTGTAGCAAGGGTCGCTTTTTAGTTGAACGATTATGTACAGTGTCCAATCTGTTCCTAACTCTTTATTAATCTGTGCTCAAGCTGAAGTAAATTAGCCGGAATAAATATCGAGCGAGAGCCCCGAATCCCGGTGCTGACTATGTAGATAGATAATTAATTCATCTTATGTACATTGGACGGAATGGTGGCCAAGCGATGCGCGTGGACTGAGGCAGTCCACCCGCCCAGTGGTTGTATGAACAACGCTAAATCTACCAGGCAAGAGTGGATCAGGTTGGCCCGCAATAAATGGAGTAATGAAGAGGAGGATGCAGGAGGAGCCTTGGGATGAAGGAAGGGTGCTGGAGGCTGGATAGATAGATAGAAGTACGTAGGTATCGTAAGTTCCGTGTTTCTGATGACACGTTATTTCGATCGCGGTTACTACCGCTACTTGGATTAATTCGAGTTTAGATTCGTAAGGTTATAATCAAATGGATTCGCATTGTATGTTTTGGTCAACAATAACACTTCACGGACGACGCGGTTTGGATCTGCGCCAACGCAGCTATCGGACGAAAAATCATATTTTTTTTAGTTTGTTTACACGCCATAAGTAGTGGAAATAGACACAGTTCAACTCAAAACCACAATGTTTGGCGTTAATTTTTATTTATAAGTATCGTATTCGTAAATATAGAGCTCTCCGTCATGACAATGGACTTTCAGGAGTTCAATCAAAGAGCGATATCAAAATTCTGTTTTCCTTCTTAAAATAATAGATACAGGCAGTCCTTTATGCTTTTTGGTTCCATCAAGTACACCTAAATTATGTATGTATACCGATCGTATACTGACACTGTTGGTAGATCCGTGACTGTGTCTCAGGCCTAGTTCGTCATATCGCGGTCATGCTTAAGAAATATTGTGTTGAGGCGGTCATTGACGTTGGTTCTTTTCTTATTCATATACTTACATAACTATTTATACCCATGTATAAATATAATTTCATCGACTGTAGCCAACGACATCCTGGCCTTCAGAATGCATATATTTGTCGCCTATCCCGATATAAGTTTATTATTTCAATTTAAGAATTAATAAAACAGAGTACCTATTTGGCACTCTGGCGGCTGGATTTCTGTGGAATTGCAGCTGTATTGATGATGGATGGCAGGTGCTTGCGACCGGCTCAGAAGAAAAGTATAATATCAGGATATTTTCGGATTACCTTTTATCCTAATCTAGCATGGTTACATAACGACCGGGTTTCAGCCTCCAACAAGATGGAAGAAGAATTGTTTACGATGCCGGAATAATTAAAAGGCGGGAGTCTAAACACAAAAAGGACTGAAATAATTAATTAAAATGGCTTTCTTTAGCTTTCAGAGACAGCATTATTCTCAAGAATTTGCTAAAACCGAAAGTAGTTGCTTGTTCTTGGCAGTGGTTGGAAGTAATTCCAACACTGGAGGGAGGGACCTTATAAAAACAGTTTTTGAAGTAAAACTTCTTGGGGCACGGGGGTAAAATTTATTTAACCTCTCAACTGTGGGTTATTCATATATTTGCTTTTCAATTGCTACTAGGCGGGTGCTATCACGAGTGGCTAAGAAATGTAACGGAAATTGGAATCGGTGACGTCAGGGTCGGCTGAAGACTTTTAAAACCGCAACTATTTTCAATACGGTTTTTAACTAATCAGATAAGATAATAATGCATTCGTACAATAAAGAATGTTAATTAGTGAGAGAAAAACCTGATGAAACGTTAACAAATAAAAATTATTTTAAGCATTCTTCCACGAGTTCTTGATTTCCGGTATGGCCAAGATGGCGCCGCCGCCGCCGCCGCCGCTGGCTGGGACAAACAAAAAACCTCTTTGTTGGAACCGGAACTTATGTTTGACAGCTGTGCGATGCGATCCATACAGTTTGTAAGAAAAGAGTTTCATCAATGTCACACGGGTCGATATGGATTTCTAAAACAAGCAAAGCAATGCATACATTTGAGCGAGACGGCTTAAAGACGTGACGTCAGATGGTATATAATCTGAGCGAGATGCAAATAGTAGTGACACTATTGAATGAGTTAAGTATATCACCACGAGCGCGACAAATTGTAGATAAGGAATGGTGGGAAATAAATGACATGACGTATTAAAAGTAAGTACAAGTATAAAATAATTTCAAATAATCGGACGTCTGAAACTTAAAAGTAACTTAAAAGTAAGCAGAGATTGGATCTCAAAATTGGAAATTTAAATCTCTTTTAGTATAGGTAGGTATAGGTGTATAGTATAGGTACCACTTAATGATCTAGCTACAGAAGTTTTACTTCTAACACGTGTACGGTGCTACACGCGTATATTTTTTTATTTTATTAAAAACGGGCTAAGGATAAAAAACAAATCGGTTAAGTGCGGGTCGGTATCGCACACGAAGGGTACCTTACCATCGTACAACAAATCAAAAGCACTCAAAACAATAAAAAAATAAACAAAAAGAAAATTTAAAAAGTTTATGCCTTCACGAGATTTGAACCGACGACCTCCGGATTGAGAGTCTACATCATACCGGCTGAGCTAGGTTGTGTAGGTTGACGCGAAATATGCTATCATATTTAAATGTGTAGTATATGTGTCTATGACATGGTTGCTATGACAATAAATAAACAGTTTCAGTCAAGATCTCCATTTTGAAATGCGTAAGTGTATCTAAACACGTCTCTATCGGGGCCCCCTTTAATTTGCAATATCTCTCGTATTTCAGTATTTGTGGTTGGTGCGGCAACAGATATACACATTCTGTGAAAATTTCAGCTTTCTAGCTATTACGGTTCGTGCAGACGGACCCGGTGACAGACAGGACGGACGGACGGACAGACGGACAGCGAAGTCTCAGTAATAGGGTCCCGTTTGGCACCCTTCGGGTACGGTACCCTAAAAAATTACGATGTCCACTATAAACAGGTACAAAATAAACATTCACCATGGTTGCGCATCTGACTACCATGCGAGAGGTCCCGGGTTCGAATCCCGGCTGGGGACAAAAAAAACCCAGGTCTTGGATGTTCACATGTTTGTGATGTAGCTGTTTCTGGTTCCCACGACACAGGGTATCCTAGTGTGGGGCCAGAAGCGTTACGAAAACGAAACGAAACGAAAACTCAAAATGTATGCGATTTGACATTTGGTAACGCTAGCGTAGCGTGACCAAATGTCAAATCACTTACATATTCTTAGCGTTTCGTGCGAACGATAATAGCGTTTTGCATCTTGTCTAGGGAGGCTGGGGTCACAAATTAGTTTCGCTCGGGGTCCGTTGTAAGAAATGAAGTGACCATCACGGTCCGCGCACTATTTTTATAGAAAAAATATATTAAACAAATGTAATTACGGAAATAACAGATGTATTTTTTATATCAATGAGAGAAATTACACTTTTTGTTGCGGACTATCTGTCTGAAGTTTGGAGTAAAATTGGTGCAAGCTATTGACATTACATCCTGGAGATGTTCATTAGTAAGTCGAGATCGAAATTTATTCATAATGAAGTTCATCTTCGAAAATGCTGCTTCACAAATATATGTTGACCCAAACAAATTAAGAAGTTTCAAACCAAATTTTTGTAGTTCGCTGGATATTTATTACCACACACTTTTATCCAGAACTCTTCACTGGAAACTTCCGCATGTTTGTGTTATAAAACTGTGTTTTCTTGGAAATCGATCATTTCCATCTGCAGAGTAGCTTTATCACCCTCACTCCTGAAAACTTTTATAATTGTAGCTTCGTTGTTCCATTCACCATCAGGATGCAGAGAGTAAATGCTGCTGAGGATTTCTACAACATTCTCAATTTTCTTTAAATCTGCGAACCTTTTTTTAATTCGATATAAGATCCGTAATGAACGTCTTGTATCAGCCGACGTCAATCTCGTTGTCAGTGCTCATTATTTTATTTAAATTGGGGAAGTGCAAGCATTCATTACCAAGATTAATATTAAAGAATGAACTCGCATACAAGCTTTTCGACGATCAACGCTTTCGCAATCCGCGAACTCTTTCTCGCTTGTTAGCTCGTTACTTCGACCGGCCATTTTCGAACTGACGTCAACAAAGATAATGCGGGGGTTAAATTTTTATTAAATTACGTACACTGTAGTGCAAGTTGCTGTGTTCTCGCGGTCCGCACAAAATGGGTCGGCGGGCGGTCCGGATGCTGACCGTGGGCGCCATTTGGCGACCCCTGGACTAGACCTTGTGTCCATAATCGCCAATAAATGGAGTAATAATTTGCATTTTAAATATAGGTATCACCATATAAGTAAACGTGGTGTTGTTAACTCACGAATGTAAAGTGACAAGTCTAATGTAGCAACAAATCAGTATGATTGATAACATTGTTTATTATGACTTCTCGGGGAGTATTGGACACATCATTGAGACAAACATTATGATCGTTTCTCGTACTAATGCCTTCATTATCTATGCTTATAGTTATTTAATAGTTATCTCAGTACCTATACTCTTATACAGAAGAGACCGAAATAGATATGATAAAACTGCTCTAGGTTAACTGACTAGCAGTAAGTATAAAAAATATTATGTAGAGGGCTAAGGAAAAAGATATTGACTATTCATAAAATAATTATTGAAAAACACAAAGTAGTAAAAGCAAAGAAACAGATTTCAAAATCATAAATGGGAGCACAATCAAGGTATTTGTCATATGCAAATGCAATATGTCCAACCAAACATAACATAATATCATTTAACTTTCACTCGCAGAAACCTTCACTCGCAGAAGCACACCGCTCGAACAACCGAACAATGGCGAACTAATGTGTCGGCGAACCAGTTGCGTACACATACATTGCTTCTGGCCTCACACTAGGATAGCCTTGGTCGTAGGAACCAGAAACAGTGACATCTCATACATCCAAGGCGGAGTTCTTTTTCCTTCTCCCCAGCCGGGAATCGAACCCGGAACCTCCCTTCTTGGTAGCACATGCACTACCGCAACACCACATTTCATATCCATGCAGATATCTGACAAGCACCTGTGATGCCCATCTCATTTGATTAGGTAATCAAATCTCGACAGGCAAAGCTTGTTCAACCGACACTTCGCATAATTATTCAAACATGGTGAATTGGTCTGTTGGATTGATCTCTCAATACTGCACGTTATTCGCCATTGAGTCTGTAGTATAAGCTGTCTTGGCAGTTTTCGACCCAAAATCTACACTTCGTGACGAAAGTGTGGAACTTTGCATAGTGGTTGTCTGGATCAAACTGAATAATTTTGGCCCGGTTCCCCATCGCGCCGACCCCCAGGGGGGGTAGGGGAGGGGGGGGAAGTGTGTTTCTCCCGCGCCTCCAACAAAAAATTCCCGGTAATCTAGTTTTAGTACTAGGTCGTGTTTGGTATCGTTTCTTTATAAATCAAAGACGTAGAATTCATTTCTGGTGACAAAAACCCACCTTTCCGTACAAAAAAATGATGAAAACCCGAAAAAAGAGTTTTACCTCACTTTAATTTTTGTCTTCTATGGACTATAATTTCAGATTGAGTAACATATTGTGATTGAAAAAAATACTATTAATAAGCCTGTTTATCCTTGTTTATAAAAATATATACTTTATACAAATTTCCTCTGAAAATTACTTCAGAAAAAAATTGGATAGCGCGCGTGGCGTCAGTTCAGGTAACGTGATAAGTTTGTCATTAGTATGAAATCTACGGAAAACAAACCTATGTATTCACTTTACGCGTAGGTCGCACTACGGTTATTATTGTTGGATCAAATAAATATAAAAGATTTGTAGATAAATACAATTCTGTGTAATTATTAATCTTTGAAAAAAATAATCGGTTAACCCCTCGTAAGCCGACGTGTTTGACAATTCGTGACCATTATGCCATGACCAGTAAATACATATTTTAGTATTTTTAGTGGAATTTTGCTTCCATTAAAATTGGCTTTTCCAGGGAGCCGGTATCTAAAAAAATAAAAATATTTAGGTTAATTTTGATAGGTATTACATATAACAAACAATATTTAATGTCTACTTACATAAATTATGTTGATTAAATATTTATTCTTTACAGCGTCCACCACACAGGCATAGTTCTGTGCATCCAAGTCCCTGTTTCTTGCAGCTGCACCTGTTGCTGCACGTTTTTTTGCACCTGCACCTTATTAATTCCATGCATGCGCTCGCTGCAAGTGGTGCGGTGGTCCATTTTGGCACCCAACTGTCTTGTTCTCTAGTCCAACCCCAATCTTGTGGACTAGGTAAATTTTGTGTTGCAGTT
>OY735278.1:7271225-7316281 GCA_963457715.1 Argyresthia albistria | reverse complement strand
AGACTCCAGCGACATTTTTCCAAAATTATCCCCTAGTTCTAGTGTGAGTGCCTATTTGCGCTGGTACGAGAGGAGAGATTTTCTCTTTATCTTTACTGTTTCCTTTCCGCCCTCTCCGAAGACCTCTGTCGCGTTGCCAGCGACGCTGTGCTGTATGTACGGGCTCTGCCTCATTAAGACACCATGGCGACGTCGTCGCCAGCGTGTGAATACGGATCCAAGCAGTTAATATTGAAATGTATGGTATCTAACTCACTAGGCGACGGTTTGGCAAAGCACACTCTTATTAACTGCTTGGATACGGTATCTGGCGACGCCACCATGGCGCCTATAAGGCAGAGCCCTAAATGTCATGTCTCCAGCTCAAACCTGCGCGCGCACCAGCGCACACGCGGCCACCACAGCTGGCAGTGGCGCTGCCCCGACTGCGGCAAGGCCTTCAGCCAGCGCCGCTACCTGGAGCGCCACCGCGCGCCCGCCTGCACCAACTACAAGTACGCACCTACACCTCACTAGGACTACACCACGGACTACATCCCCACCTGGGGCTACATCGCCACCTGGGGCTACATCGCCACCTGGGACTACATCGCGATCTGGGAACATACCGCCACCTAGGACTTCACTGTCATCCGGGACTAGATAAAGATTTGAATTAGCTAAGATAAGGGTACATGTAGGTGGTTGTATACTAGGTACACGTACACCGAGACCTGGCACTACCTACTTCGCCACCTGGGGCTACATCGCCACCTGGGGCTACATCGCCACCTGGGGCTACATCGCCACCTGGGACTACATCGCCATCTGGGAACATACCGCGACCTAGGACTTCACTGTCATCCGGGACTAGATAAAGATTTGAATTAGCTAAGATAAGGGTGCATGTAGGTGGTTGTATACTAGGTACACGTACACCGAGACCAGCACTACCTACATCGCTACCTGGGGCTACATCGCCACCTGGGGCTACATCGCCATCTGGGAACATACCGCCACCTAGGACTTCACTGTCATCCGGGACTAGATAAAGATTTGAATTAGCTAAGATAAGGGTACATGTAGGTGGTTGTATACTAGGTACACGTACACCGAGAACTGGCACTACCTACATCGCCACCTGGGGCTACATCGCCACCTGGGACTACATCTCCATCTGGGAACATACCGCCACCTAGGACTTCACTGTCATCCGGGACTAGATAAAGATTTGAATTAGCTAAGATAAGGGTACATGTAGGTGGTTGTATACTAGGTACACGTACACCGAGACCTGGCACTACCTACATGTAGGTGGTTGTATACTAGGTAAACGTACACCGAGACCTGGCACTACCTACATGTAGGTGGTTGTATACTAGGTAAACGTACACCGAGACCTGGCAGTACCTACATGTAGGTGGTTGTATACTAGGTAAACGTACACCGAGACCTGGCACTACCTACATGTAGGTGGTTGTATACTAGGTAAACGTACACCGAGACCTGGCACTACCTACATGTAGGTGGTTGTATACTAGGTAAACGTACACCGAGACCTGGCAGTACCTACATGTAGGTGGTTGTATACTAGGTAAACGTACACCGAGACCTGGCACTACCTACATGTAGGTGGTTGTATACTAGGTACACGACGTACACCGAGACCTGGCACTACCTACATGTAGGTGGTTGTATACTAGGTAAACGTACACCGAGACCTGGCACTACCTACATCGCCACCTAGTGAGACTATACCGTCATTCGAGTCTACACCTATGGTCTACACTACACTACACCACCACTCTCCAGGTTTTACACCGCCACTCGGGACTGCACTCTATACTGTTAGCTCACAGCACTTTTTAGAAGCGATATCTTTGCGAAACGATCCTTTTCTAAACTATACTTAAGGGCGGGCCTTAGGCAATCAGAACTTAGAATTTCATCCTTAACTTATTTTTAGAGGAAATTAAATAAAAAAATGAAATAACCGGCCAAGTGCGAGTCGGACTCGCGCACGAAGGGTTCCGGACCATTATCTATAAGAAACCCCAAAAAAAAACACGTTAGTTGTATGGGAGCCCCCCTTAATATTACATTTATTTTGTTTTTTAGTATTTGTCTAGCTATACCACGGTTGTACCAGGTACGGAACCCTAAAAAGGTTAAAGCCAAACTAAGCAAGACTAACTGAGGAACATACTAGGCCATTTTTATAATGATTAGATAAATAACAAGAACACAAATTCAGATGCGGCGCGAAATTGTAAAATAAAACATTGTGACAGACAGATTTTCTGGAAACTTCAGGAGACTTTTCTATTAAGCAAAATTAATAAAATAACGTTTATGGGAAAGCAAAGTCACGCTGACACTCGTGATAAACAATCTAGTGAAAAATTATACAGCAATAATACTCGTCATTCCGAGCGATTTGCGTTTTACTAAAGGCTGCTTTTGCCTTAGGCGCCGTCTTAAGTACTTGATCATGTTTGGTTCACCTTACTGGCTTGTTAAATACTACAGTCTCGACGACTTTAGGTTTCTTTCCTTTACTTTTTCTTCGCCATTTACAATACAATCCAATTAATATAATCCGTTCTTCCCCAAGGAACCACGCACGCAGCTCAAAGAAACGCGACGAGGAGTCGAACCCAGAACCAGACAGGGACATTCCGATGCCAACCTACGGCAGCATTTGTCAAAACCGCGGCACTGAACCGAAGCAGCCTCACAACGACGGAACCAATCAAGACTCCATTGCTATTGAAGATACAAATGATTTCCCAGACACGCCCATCGATCTATCGATTGGAAAGAAAAGTTGATGATGAGCTATAGTTTGTAAGAAAGAAGTGTAAGATTCAGACAGCATGATTTTCAAAATAAAGGTATTGATTTTTTTACAAGTTATTGTTTTTTGGAGAGTGATTCTGGGAAAATAATTAGTTTATTATAACACTAAAGAAAAGGGGTAAAGGCCTGACTACATTTTAACACTAGCTGACCCGGCGAACTTCGTACCACCTCAGTATTGCCACCATCGCTACATCAACTACTTTTCGCCCCCAGCTTGACCCACCAACCGCATCACTTTACTTTTACTTTATTGCACAGAAAACATAATACAGACACCTAATATTAGAAAAAACATGTACAAAGGCGAGCTTATCTCTAATAAGAGATCTCTTCCAGCAAACCTAGGATGGAGAGGATAATTTTACTATTTGACATCACCTATTTGAAGCAAAAACATATTTAGTCAAGATAAAAAATAATTAATGAAATGGCGCCAAACAAACCATTTGATTGCATTGTACGCCATCTATAAAATAAACGGTCAAGTGCGAGTAGATTCGCGGACCAAGGGTTCCGATCACACTTGGAGAGCGAAACTGGTGTAATTAGGTTTCCACGTATAAAAAAAAAGTATGGTGTCATTCATGTACAAACAAAATTACATAGTTTTGCAGAATGATAGTACTTTTCCCTTTACTTGTGCTATAATTTCATGATTGAAAGGTTACGAGAAGTACCCTATAGGTTTTGGGTCCATTGCGATTACTATGAAAATCCAACAATTTTACAGCATAAACGGTCGTAGCGTTAGATTGCGTTGACCTAGAAGTTTTGATTTTTTCAGTCACGCGTTCTCGATTTAAAGGTCGTGACTAGGGAGTGCAATCTTGCAGCAAAATCATCAATCTCGGTATTTGCAAGATCTAAGAGGCCTAATCTTGCAAGATCTCGGTATTTTGCAAGATCTTGCATATTTAGGAAAACTCTCTAATAATTAAAAGTATCCTTTTGTAATTTGGTAATTATTGTGTTATATATGGTTGTTATTGTTCTAAGGGCAAAATAAGGAAAAAATATACAAACATACACAAATAAAGAATCCTTTATTAAAAAAAAACTACAAATTATTCTGGAAAAAACTCCTAAGAAAACACAACATATCTAAAGTGTCATCTGCCAACTGGCTTCGGATGTTCCGTGCCAAATAACCAGCAGCAGAAAAGGCCCGTTCTGCCTCCACGCTAGTTGGCACCACTGATGTTAAGCATTGAAAAGCTGACTGCAGGTGCTGGCCTTTTGTCCCGCCCGATTCTAATAGTTTCATTTCTTGTCGAATAAGATTATCAGTTAATGATCCAGTTGCACTTGCACCACGTGAAGGACGTTCTTGTGGGCGCGCTTTTAAAATCATTTCCAATTCTTCATCAAGAGAGAGTGTTTTTGCGGCTACTACAGATAGAGGCGTGTCATCATCATCCTCATCATCATCCCCCTTTCACTCTAGCGCCGCCGCCGGGAAGAATCAGGCGAGCGGCATTCATAGTTTGCGCGCGTCCGCGCTCTCAAATGGTCGTAGAATGAGCTGCTGAGCAATCTTGCAAATCTTGCGAGATCGCGCACGATTTTGGGTGCAAGATTGATCTTGCACAATTCGTGCAAGATCTCGGTATAACGAGATCTCGGTATACCGAGATTGCACTCCCTAGTCGTGACGTGACACACGGACAGACGGACGGATGGACATCAAAGTGATCCTATAAGGGTTCCTTTTTTTTCCTTTTAAGGATCGGAACCCTATAAATATGAAAACTAAAACTAAAACAAAACGTTTGTTTTTCGCTGCTAACGCCATCTGGCGAAGGTGAAGCGAATAGGATGGATTTCCCCGATTTCCCATACAAACTTTACTGTCGACTTATGGCTGTTTGTTTGAGTATTTTCTTATTTTCTTTTTACCTAAACCTCCTCCGGACTGACACAAATAATACCCAATGCGCATTATACACATCGGTTGGACCAATTCACGGGAAAGGAAGACTAACGCATTTTTTTATTTATAAGTATAGACAAAGAAAGGGGTAAATAAGTGGTATTTGAACGTAATAAAATCCTGGCCTAAAATTATAATCACGTCCAAAACCTCATGCCTTGAACACACATGCCGAGTAAACTGGGCGAGACAGTGCTCTCGGCCGAGTAAGCTCCACTCCACCGTCTCAAGCTAAAGAATAAACGGACAGACAGACAGACAGACAGACAGACGGACGGACGGACGGACGGACGGACGGACGGACGGACGGACGGACAGCGAAGTCTCAGTAATAGGGTCCCGTTTGGCACCCTTCGGATACGGAACCCTAAAAAATACCACAATTTCAGTTTATACAATTTATTACAAATAAATAAATAGGTACATACCTTAAGTAAATACAATTTGTATAAGTTTGGTAAAGAATGTAGTGTATAAATAATTCTAACAGTGTAACACATTGAACGCCTTTAAGTAAATTAAATATACTCAGAACAATTTTTCCATAGAGATTGATCATTAGTTTATTCAATTACTTAATGTATAATTAGAATTACTTTGGAATCAAGTCAGAGTATCATTTTTCGAAAATAAAGCTAAAATAAGAATAGGATCACAAGAAATACAATGCTGTTAATCGGTTCGCTTGCGTTAATATAGACATCAACAGATAGGTACAATTATTTTAAGGAATTATATGGGAGTGGTCTAATTACGATTATTAGCAGCTTACCAACATAGTTTTCAACCGACTTCAAAAAAAGGAGGAGGTTCTCAATTCGCCCCGTATGTTTTTTTTTTTCTATGTTTGTTACGCGATAACTCCGCCAATTATGAACCGATTTGAACAAATCTTTTTTCGGCGTATAGGTAATACCTCAAGGGTGGTCCCATTGACACCAGGTCAGGATCTGATGATGGGATCCTGGAGAAATCGAGAGAACTCTTCAAATATTATAGGCAGACCTATAGTGATTTTTGTGTTTTTCATAATAACTCGTGCAAATGCACATAGCATAATATTGTGATGCGGAACTGCTGATGAAGACCACATATGGCCACCAGATCTGCTCAATACTAGGTACAAATACAATGCGTGGCTGACGGGCAGGCAACGCATAGCCTAAACCGGTGGACCATGAAACTTTGTAAAGGGGTTCCTTAGTCGCGTGGGGTAGCACTGATATAGGATTTGACAAAATTAATTCCCCAAGGGGGGGGGGGGGATAAGGGGTTACAGTTAGTATTAAACTCAATCTAATCAAATAGGGTTTGTGGAAGTCGGTTTTTTCTAAAGTTTACTTTTTGTTTCAATTATCCAACACTTAAATCATTATTCACCTTATAACTTCTCTGTGCTATTGAATACTTGTCCGTTTCAAGCAAGTAAAGTGCTATAGAAATTAGAATCGTTACTACAGGTGTTATTTTCCTTTGGCACTTCATTGATCTACTTACGAACAAGAAAATCAACATTAAATACAAATGGCGTCCTCTCTTCTAATTCACTTCCAATGACTAGCTTAAATAAGTTGCTCTATGACTAGTATTCGATTCGATTTCAGAAAGTACAAGCACAAAATTTCTGTGAACCACGAGTTTAAAGAACTCTATTTCAGAAACTTTGACATTCGAAAAATGACACGGCTCTTCCATGTCTCCAGAAAAAAAACATGTAGTTTATAAAATTTGGAATATATAATTATGTAGACTTTCCAGTTAGAAAATATTACCACCGACGTTAACATTACCATTTCAAGCACATGCGCGTATATTATAAGGCTCTTTTCACAATGTAATATTTACACATGCAACACATTTGATAGTGACCACTATCCTAAACTTATTTGTTTTCCGTCTGTTAGTCCATCAATCGGTGCGTGAAATATGATTGACAGCTTGATCGTCTTAAATACAGAATCACATTTTTAAAGCAATAGAGAGTAAACAAAACGGACGTAAACCACAATGTAAACCAACTAATTTTGAACATGTTTGATGTGCCTGCGTAGCGTACCAAGAACCCGCCGGGTATTATCAAATATTGTCACGGACGCCGCCGACGACCCGCCTCGCGGGCTCAAACTGCATCACATCGGGACGATTTCTTAATAAGTTTTTCGATTTATGGTTGTTACGGAAAGTATTAACTTAATCCAGATGTAATTCAGTATCTGTATCATCTTAAAGGGGGTCAAAGGGCCTGCACGTGGCCCACGTGTGTGGGGGCTTTGTGCATTTCTCTCTTCTCATCCCAACTCCAGCACAAGCTAGAGCAGGAGGCCTGGATGTTTTTGTAATTCAGTATTTTTGATGTGCGTTTACAATACTACTTTCACCACTAGACCTAGCTTTTGCATTCCACCAAATCCCTAACTAGCGAGCATCATTATAATTATAACGGCGGCGGTTCGCGCAGTCCCTCGCTATGTCGAGTCTTCCCTGCCATCTCCAGAATGGCTTTGGCTTCAGGATTGCCGTCTAGGATGCTGGTGTCACGCTCGTCCTGAAATGCGGCGAAGAGAAATGCTGTAAGTGTATCTGGATGACGTATCAATGCTTTAGATCTGTGTCTACTGTGGGTTCAAAATGGGGTGATATGGAAATCTCATGTCCCACGTTGTTGGTGGAAGGATAGTTCTTTATACAAAAACTAAAAAATAGGTCTATTCTACTTGTTTCTACAAAATACTTCTAATCTAATTCAATGTGTATTTAGCAAGCCTTTCCCTTGTAGCAATTACGAATTCATTCGTAGATTCGATGACATGCATAAAAAAATAAAAATGAAAGTAAAAAAACTCACTTGGAATGAACGAAATTAATGATCATAATGAAAGGATCGCTTTTTGTTATATTTTCGTTGTCTATGCCATTTATGTTCCTTCAACAAGTCCTGCTGCTTATGCAATTTATGGCCTCCCCATAAGCTCTTTGTGATTCATCTGTCATTTTACATGTTTATTTGTTACATATGGGTAATCAGGAATTCCTGAAACCGGCTCTTTATCCCACAAAACATAAGGCAGAAACCAGCCCATCAATTATACTAGACAGCACATTGAGTTTTGTAGCATTAGAATGGGGGCAAGACGCGAAATGTGTAACAAATTATATGCTTGCTGTTTAGACATTTTTTAACAGCCAAAACTAGATTTATCGTTGCTCTCTGTCCCCTCTTACGCACGAGATGCACGAAACAGCACGATACAACATCGAAACGAAAAAAGCCATTTCCAAATTATTATGATTGATATATGCTAAAAAACCAAATACACAAGTACAAAGGCCAACTTATCTATAGTAATAAGAGATCTCTTTCAGCAGCCCTAGGATTGACAGGGTTATTTAACAACAGGTAGACCTGATGGATGGATGATGTGATCTATTAGGATGAAATATAAAATGTATAGTTTACGAAAAATAATTTAGCCGTCTGTAATCTTTGCTAAGATCTCCGGCTTCCAGGTAAAGATTGTTGTTTTTACAAACAGAAGCGTGCTCGACCACCCCCTCACACCCTTTGTCCGGTAATTGTTTACGCAGAACAAAGTATATGGCAGACGGGCAAATGATTTGTCCTAAACTATACTGCTATGTTTCATACAAGGTCTAAATGAATTAACGCAAAATGAGAAACTACTTTGTTACGGACAACATTCTGAGCAGCTTTCATTATGAAACCGATTTGAGTAGTGAAAAATAAAGTTGCTCTGAACTTTATTTTTCACTTCTCCATACAAATCAGCTGACCCACTAGGTCAAAATGTACTGGGAAGTTAAAAATAAAGTTGCTCTGATTAAATCGGTTTCATAAGTAAAGTTGCTCAGAATGATGTCCCTAACAAAGTAGTTTCTCATTTTGCGTTAATTCATTTACACCTTGTATAAAATATAGCAGGTTAGGAAAAACATTATTTAATTTAATTAAAACCAAATGATAAGACGAAGAATACTTTCTCAGGTTTTCACGTGAGGATTTTCACACATCTCCATGAAGTTTTTATCCAACTTGTAGGTTATGAGGACGCTCTTCTTCCGCTCTGGCTGCCGCTGTGGGATTGGTAGTGGGATTCAAGTAGGGAAAGGGGTGTGGGGTAATTTACGGTGGGGCCACTGTCAAATGGAAATGGGCACAAAGGATTTGAAGGTAAATGGACAGCGTTAGGGACGCGAATGTTAACGCGTCGAAAAAGTACAAGATTTGACTGTCAAATGACTATTGTGTAATTTTGGATGTAGATTAAACAGTATTCATCATCCTCATCCTCAGCCCACATCGACCCACTGCTGGGCATAGGCCTCTTCTCTATAGCGCCAATCCTCCCGGTCCTGTGCCAATCGCTCCCAGTGGGATCTTGACGACTTGACAACATCGTCGGAGCATCGGGCCGGTGGTCTGCCCACTGGCCTTGTCGCTCCCCGTGGCCACCACTCCGTGACTGCTTTGGTCCACCGTCCGTCGTCCCGTCTAGCCCAGTGTCCCGCCCAACAGTATTCAGCATAGAGTAAACGTATTCAGTATACTTTTTCGATCTGTCAAATTGCGTTTACCGTGTGCGGCGAGTCCATCTATGAAGAGGGGAGGGGGAGGATAGGTTAGGTTGGGTTAGGTTAGAAGGTACCAGCGTAATCCAAAGCGGATTCCGTAACAATCTTGAATGACGACGAACACAAGACGTTCTTCGTGGACCCTGTGCGGCGAGGCTTATGGCCGATTTCATCAACAAACCCTATATTTTAGGGGACGCTTTATTTCCTTTCAGGAGCGACCAAGCGGTTGTTTCGCTTTTTCTACTGCTCGCAGAAGCACAAAATAGTGTTCGACTTTGACAGTAACTACCAAGATGTCAATTAATGTATATTGCAAGGGGATGAGAACTTAATTTCCCCTAATTTTAATGTCATTTTTTTTCCTTTGCTAGGAGAATGACAATCTCTCGACTGAAAGGGTTAACCTAAGTTTTAAGGGTCATCTGAATTAAAGAGACCGGCTTCCGAAACTTTCCCTAAAGAGAAATAGCTACTACGCGGCCAAGCGACGTTTGCACCTCTCTGTAATGCGGCGCCCCGCCCGCGAGGTGCCCACTTAGCTTGGTCGGGTAGTAAGTGTCTAACTGTTGGTGACATCACTTTATTAATAGCACAGATACTATAATATTATACTAAGACAGATAGACCGCCTAGAACAAAATATGACACCGGCGTAAACTGAGATGCTACGGAAGCTACTTTAGTTCGAGGCCATTATCGCTTGGTGCAGCACCATCAAAAAATTGCAAATACCACGAGATGGCGCTAAGATATTTAGGATTTATTCCAAGATTAGCGCCACCTAGAAGTATGTTAACTGAAACCAAGGCGTTTAAAGTACAAATCTTACCCCTCACGCCATCTCTTTTCTACGAAGGGTTACTAATTCTAATGAGCACCCAGTGATAGAACACAAGACTTACCGTGTCCTCCGCCATCGGCCGATTGCCCACCCCCCACACCTCCAGGCTCTTGACGTGGAAGTGCTGCTCCTTGCTCAGCCGCCGGTAGCCGCGGTAAGTCGTGCAGGACTCGGCTGAGCTACCCTCGCCGAACGGGTCCGCGGGCAGCCAGATCGCTGCGAAGTCTAACTGGCCGCCCAATATCTGTGGGTGACGAGGAAATGTGTAAATGAAGAACAAAGCTATGGATTGGCAACCTGATTGGCAGAGTCGCGTCCACGTGTAGGCGTATTCTATTCCAGTAACTATTGGGTTCTCTATTCCAGTAACTAGCAATATCTGGATACCAAGCTTTGCTTGCTTGTATAAAACATTATATTCATATTCATATCATCAGACTGCATTAACGTCGATTAATATGCTGCTCTGTTTTTGAACAGCTGCAAACGAGCAGCAAACAAGAAGGTTTAATAGCAGATAATGAACTTAGATTCGACCTTATTTGAACGAAACCTTTTTGTGTGAATTTTCCGAAGACGGGCCAAAAAGTGTCACGTGATCTGAGGTCGCAATAAGTTAATTTACTTTTGTTTGTCTTTGGAATTTATGCCTTATTTTCATTGTACTAAAGTGAAATTGCCAATTTGATTCTATTGCGCGGCAATGAGAAAAGCATGAAAACTCTGAAATACGCGATTTTTCGATTTTTTAGCCCCAAAAACCACATTGCAAATTTCATCGAAACTCGGAAACACAACACACACCGCTAGCATAATATGCCAACTATTGTAATACTTGGAGAAAGGTTCGTACGACGGTCTCACTGGCTACTACTTTACAGGTTTCCTAGTGTAGTATCCAGGGCACCTGCTGCGTATTACTCACCTAGTGTTACTTTCCAACGGCTTTTACATTTTAAGTTCCCTGATGTAATTACTGGTTTATTTAAGTTGTTTTTGTAACACGGAAAAATAAATAATTAATTTGAACCCAGCGTCTGTCACCCACCAGTCCATTGGGCAGCGTCTTGGTGTGTTGGTTCATGTACTGGTAGTGGTCATTGAAGCCGGACGCGTGGTAGATCCGCATCCTCGGCGCCAGGGTGAACAGGAACGAAGAGTCGGAACCCGCCCAGTTGGGGCTGATGCCCCAGGGCGAGGAGGCAAAGCCGCCGAAGATGTGGCCGGCGTTGTCTTCGATGATGATGATGGAGGGACCCTGGTCGATGATGCGGCCTGGGTGGGGGATATAACAAAACGTTAATGGCTTCTTCTTTTTATTAATGGCGTCCTAACCTCTTTTGAGGTTAATATTGCCAGTGTCAAGTGGTCAGGTTCTCATTTGAGAACCTGGAGATTATAATATCTTGAGATGATTTGATGATTATGATGATGATCAGAACTAGAATAGAATAGAATATAATATGCGTTTATTCAAGCGTCACAATACACAACACATAGCGCAATATAGAACCGCAGGGTGCTCCTCCCATACAAATTAGAATTAGTAACCCTTCGTAAAAAAGAGATGGCGTAGTAGGCGAGTAAGATTTGTCGCCATGGTTTCAGTTAACATACTTCTAGGTGGCGCTAATCTTAGAATAAATCCTATATATCTTAGCGCCATCTCGTGGTATTTGAAATTTTTCGATGGTGCTGCATCAAGCGATATGGCCTCGAACTAAAGAAGCTTCCGTAGCATCTTAGTTTACGCCTGTGTCATATTTTGTTCTAAGTGGTCTATCTGTATTAGTATAATATTATATTACGTATCTATGTCCATACTAAGTTTGTTCGACCGGTGTGCTTATGAGAGCCAACCTGTACGGCTTTTCCCAGTTGGACTGGCACAGGATCACTGTATGTAGCTGTTCAGCCTCGCCACGTGACACAGGTCCGTGACGCATGAATGAATGAATGATGAGCTCACCGTTGAGCGTCGCGAACGACTCGCCGTGTATGTGCGAGGAGAACAGGAAGCGCCACTTGTGTTGGTGCTCCCGCGGCATGTAGCTGTTCAGCCACGCCACGTGACACAGGTCCGTGACGCATGAATGAATGAATGATGAGCTCACCGTTGAGCGTCGCGAACGACTCGCCGTGTATGTGCGAGGAGAACAGGAAGCGCCACTTGTGTTGATGCTCCCGCGGCATGTAGCTGTTCAGCCACGCCACGTGACACAGGTCCGTGACGCATGAATGAATGAATGATGAGCTCACCGTTGAGCGTCGCGAACGACTCGCCGTGTATGTGCGAGGAGAACAGGAAGCGCCACTTGTGTTGGTGCTTCCGCGGCATGTAGCTGTTCAGCCACGCCACGTGACACAGGTCCGTGACGCATGAATGAATGAATGATGAGCTCACCGTTGAGCGTCGCGAACGACTCGC
Organism: Argyresthia albistria; assembly: GCA_963457715.1. Lineage (NCBI taxonomy): Eukaryota > Metazoa > Arthropoda > Insecta > Lepidoptera > Argyresthiidae > Argyresthia > Argyresthia albistria. The sequence continues at coordinate 7,303,648 of OY735278.1, read as the reverse complement.
CGTGTATGTGCGAGGAGAACAGGAAGCGCCACTTGTGTTGGTGCTCCCGCGGCATGTAGCTGTTCAGCCACGCCACGTGACACAGGTCCGTGACGCATGAATGAATGAATGATGAGCTCACCGTTGAGCGTCGCGAACGACTCGCCGTGTATGTGCGAGGAGAACAGGAAGCGCCACTTGTGTTGGTGCTCCCGCGGCATGTAGCTGTTCAGCCACGCCACGTGACACAGGTCCGTGACGCATGAATGAATGAATGATGAGCTCACCGTTGAGCGTCGCGAACGACTCGCCGTGTATGTGCGAGGAGAACAGGAAGCGCCACTTGTGTTGGTGCTTCCGCGGCATGTAGCTGTTCAGCCACGCCACGTGACACAGGTCCGTGACGCATGAATGAATGAATGATGAGCTCACCGTTGAGCGTCGCGAACGACTCGCCGTGTATGTGCGAGGAGAACAGGAAGCGCCACTTGTGTTGGTGCTCCCGCGGCATGTAGCTGTTCAGCCACGCCACGTGACACAGGTCCGTGACGCATGAATGAATGAATGATGAGCTCACCGTTGAGCGTCGCGAACGACTCGCCGTGTATGTGCGAGGAGAACAGGAAGCGCCACTTGTGTTGGTGCTCCCGCGGCATGTAGCTGTTCAGCCACGCCACGTGACACAGGTCCGTGACGCATGAATGAATGAATGATGAGCTCACCGTTGAGCGTCGCGAACGACTCGCCGTGTATGTGCGAGGAGAACAGGAAGCGCCACTTGTGTTGGTGCTCCCGCGGCATGTAGCTGTTCAGCCACGCCACGTGACACAGGTCCGTGACGCATGAATGAATGAATGATGAGCTCACCGTTGAGCGTCGCGAACGACTCGCCGTGTATGTGCGAGGAGAACAGGAAGCGCCACTTGTGTTGGTGCTCCCGCGGCATGTAGCTGTTCAGCCACGCCACGTGACACAGGTCCGTGACGCATGAGTGAATGAATGATGAGCTCACCGTTGAGCGTCGCGAACGACTCGCCGTGTATGTGCGAGGAGAACAGGAAGCGCCACTTGTGTTGGTGCTCCCGCGGCATGTAGCTGTTCAGCCACGCCACGTGACACAGGTCCGTGAACGCGGGGTAGTCGGGCATGGCTTCTAGACCTGCAAGATGAACATTGTTTATGGCCACAATAGCTGGTTACTCAAAGAATTACTCTTTTATTCATTTTCATTCTATTTAGAATGAATGGGAACATCACTATCAAACTGAACATGGCAACATTCTTTTAGGAAGTGAAGTTTGATGTTGTTAGTTTACTTCGTCTTATAGTATAAGGGTATAGACAGCTAAGAAACAGAGCTAAACTGTTGGTGGGACCGGGGATAAGTCCCCCCCTCACCTTCAGGTAGGGGCAGCAGCGACGCGTCGTCGGCGGCGCTGAGCAGCTTGTTGGTGCCGTACAGATGGGTGAACACCGTCTCCGCCAGCTGCTTCAGAAGCGTCTCCGAGTTCAGCCTGCAGAGGATATGAGTGAGGTCAGATATTACACTGAACCTGGCAGAACAACTGACAAACGATCAATCAAATCAAAATAGTATTTATTCATGAAAAAAAAAATGGTACATACAGGCTTAAAAATAGAGGTGTCTGCTGCCATAACTAGGAAATATATAATAACCTGTATTTATGGCTCGCAGGCCCGGACCTCGTCCGAGGTGTTTATGACCAGATTTGTAATATTGGGTGCTTAGGAAAAAATAATAATTATAAAAATAAAAATATATGAAATAATAATAATATACTATTACATTACATTTCAGACATGCAGAGTGAGGTGTGTGTGTGTGAGGGTGTGTGTGAGTGTGAGTGTGAGGGCTCGATCCTACATCGCGCAAGAGAAGTTCCTTCGGTTACTATAACGATATATTGTATGGGCCGTCTGTTCTCGTTGCAGCAGCCCGATGTTATGTTGTTTGGGAGTTGATAGTTGTAGTTAAATCCAGCACGATGAGTAAATGATGTTTATTTATAAGGTGATACAAAAGTAGAACGCTGATGTGGTAGAACGTCCTAGCATAAGCTGTTGGACCGGTGGTCCCCAGGCGTCGCAACCTGGAGCTTAGAGATCTCCCTTTCAGGATGTCAGGATCAAATCTCCACAGCGGACGCAGCCACCGGACCTCTCTAAGCCCAGTTTTATACCTTCACAAAAACACGCACCACTCGGGACGAAGAAAAATTTGTGGTGGCGCACACACTCACCACTTGCGCATCTGTTCGTGCGTGCTGCGCGGCTCGTCGGTCTCGCAGACCGCGGCCGCCACCGCCTCGCCCAGCGCCTGCACCGCCGCCGCGCCGCCGCGGAAGCCCTTCTCGAGCCAGGGCGACGCGCGCCGCGGACACTCCGCTTTCACTATCTTTATGTAGGTTGATGCTATGCTTTCGCAGTACTGGAAAAAATAAATTAATTTACATAGCTTGGCAAGAAATACTAGAAACTATAATTGAAACCAAAAGTAAGCTTTAGAAAAAACCGACATCCACAAACCCTATTTGATTAGATTGAGTTTAATACAAACTGGGACAGACAGACGGACAGCGAAGTCTCAGTAATAGGGTCCCGTTTGGCACCCTTCGGGTACGGAACCCTAAAAATCAATCAACGTCAACGCAACCTAACGCAACGGCCGTTTAAGCTGTAAAATTGTTGGATTTCCATAGAATTGTCAATCGTAATGGACTCAAACTGTAATGGGCGCCATACTGGCCGTAAACGCCTGATTTACAATATCATAATTTTCTCACCTCTTTTAAAAGCTGGTAAGGTATCTCAATACCGTCATCAGCTTTTCCCAAACTCTGTACTATGAAGGACATCCTTTCATCGGGCGTTCCTGGAAATCGTACAAAAAACATTGAAATAAAAAAAAGGCTGAGTTTCTGTTAGGCAGGTTGTTAAACGTTTTCGCCCTAGCTTTGTTTAAATCAAAAGGCGAGTCATTTAATTAAACCGTCTTTTATTGATAGGGACATCATTCCACCATACAGATCAGCTGAGTGCTAGGCCCGAAATGTACTGAGTTAATAAAAATAAAGTTACAGTGAAAGTTGTTCAGAATGATGTCCCTTACAACCCCTTTCTGTTACACCCTGTATATGTAGAAGCAAAAGCAAAACAATAACTGTCTCCTTCATTCTTATAAGTTTGACCGCGCGACACAGAGACTGACAGACTTTTCTTGATGCCCATACAGTGCAACGTCACGCCTCGCGCATATTCACAGACAGACAGTGCGCACCGCGTCAATGTGCAGAACGCGCCAGCTTTTGGTAACTGTGCCTGTAGACAATGTTAAACGCTAACGCTAGCGAAACGAAACGATAACTTGGTGACGTCACCTAGCGAATCCAAAAGTCAAATCGCATACATAAAAAGTTATCGTTTCGTTTCGCTAGCGTAAGCGTTTAAGAGCCTTGCCAGATAAGGCGTTTTACGCGCGAGTTCCACTCGCGCGTAGGCACTCGCGCGTTTCCGAGATACTGGAGCTACGTATATCCCGTCTATACGAAGTATATACGAAGCTCTAGTATCTCGGAAACGCGCTAGTGCCTACGCGCGAGTGCCTACGCGCGAGTTCCACTCGCGCGTAAAACGCCTTAACTGGCAAGGCTCTAAGAGACCGGCGACCGCGTGAATTTCCCATACAAACGTAATACCAAAATGATTTGAATTTGAGAACTAGTTCAAAGCATTTAGACTGTTAATCGGATTAATAAAGTGTTTACGCAGGTTCCTGGTCATATACCAAGGTTCTTATTCAAATTACTTAAAATATTTTTAAAGTGGTTGAAGAGGAACCCTGGTATACAGACCAGGAACCTGCGTAAACAGTGTATAAATCCGATTAACAGTCTAAATACGTTAAACTATTTCTCAAATTCAAATCATTTTTGTATTACGTTTGTATGGGAAATTCACGCGGTCGCCGGAGCCTTAACTTAATCTAGGGGGGCAGATCTATGGTCTCACCTCTGACATTATAGACGTAGAGCTCAGCGAAGCGGTTGAAGTCACACGCGGCCTGCTTGTCGGGCCCCGACCCGAAGAGGAAGTTCGAGAGGTACTGCGACAGCCGAGGGTCTATCTGGGGACCCCACAGCTTCTGCAATGTCAGATGATGGCAGTTTCAGTATAGTTGGACTATTAAAGTCTTCACAAAATAAAAGGCCCGTTTTGACAGTTCACGCCTATGAAGTTTTAACCTCTAACGCGTAGGTAATAGAAGCGGTTTTTAGGTGCAACTTGTACGCAAGAGTTGGCTTTTATTACCTACGCGTTAGGGGTTAAAACTTCATGGGCGTGAACTGTCAAAACGGGCCTTATATTTTGTGAAGACTACTATTACTAGCGTGGTAATGGTAGCTCAGTGCTACTAGCTTTATCCGCATAGTTCCGGCGGCGTTGAGGACTCAATCAGTTAACCAGTCAGTCAGTCAGGACTTATTATTTTATAATATTCATGATTACGTATGTGGTGGGTGATGCAGACCGATTTCGGTCAAAGTGAGCTTGTAGTATAGGTTACTTGCGATGGTGGGTAACTCTGAGTACCTATCCGAGATACTGGGATAATTTTCATCAATTATTCTGGCTCTATTTTTGATATAGCTGCTACACGAAATGGTCCGTCAATACCGACTGACAAATATTTTCTGATATCTATGAATCTATGATGCTCCTTACATACATGTTTGAGTATTTTTATGTAATAAAAAATCGGTCTAGTGCGAGTCGGAATTGCTCAAGAAGAGGGTACCGTACCATCGTACAACACAACTTAAGCACTCAAAACAATAAAACAAAAAGAAAATTAAAAACACGTCTCTTGTATGGGAACCCCCTTTAATTTGTAATATCTCTCGTAATTCAGTATTTGTTGTTGTTGTGGCAAAATATATATACACATTTTGTGAAAATTTCAAGATTCTAGCTATTACGGTTCGTGCTCTAGGACCCGCTGACGGACGGACGGACGGACGGACAGCGGAGCCTCAGTAATAGGGTCCCGTTTGGCACCCTTCGGGTACAGTACCCTGAAAATGCAGGATTTCCTCCAAAAGTAATATCGATAACGTCAATTCTCCAATGAATCAAGTTAAAATATAGTCATCACGTCAATGAATTATGAATGAAGCTGGAATGTTTTATGTAAACACATCCAGAAATCCCTAACCTTAGTAACACTCGTGCTTCAAGGCAACGTAAACAGTACCTAGTACCTTATTGTAAACATGTACTTTATACTTTATTGCACAGAAAACATAATACAGACACTTAATATTAGAAAAAACATGTACAACGGCGAGCTTATCTCTAATAAGAGATCTCTTCCAGCAAACCTAGGATGGAGAGGATAATTTAATAAAAGACTTGTAATTGGGTCAATCAACTTTTTTATGCATCGGATCAACTTTTTCTTCAAAAAACTAAAATTGTTTGCATTGCTTAAATTCCACTACAAAATCATGAACAAACTATTTAAGTTTGCGTTTCCATAATGAGCACCGAACATTTTAATGTATTTCAGTGGGTTTCATAACTGAATTTGGAAAGAGACCCCTTCAGTGTTCTCCTGAGTAACAGAAGGGAATTTGACTATAAGTAAATAAAAACAACTTATATAGCAAATCAATGTATTAAATCTTATAGTAACTCTTCCAAACATCGTAACTATATGATTAAGGAGAGAAAAATCAGTCGTGTTCCTATTTTAATAGCTTCTATTGTGTCTCTTGGGTCACTCATGGATCAAATCTATACATTCTATTTTCTTAATTTCGTTAACAGTTAAAACAAAAAATATTTATTGATATCATCATTACCGTCTAAGAATTACAAATCCAAATCTGTGCCAGAATTATTAAATTTCTATTTGGTACTTATATTAGGAGCCAAAGTTGTTCATTAAATATGGGGGACAATATTGTGACCCAAGAGACAAACTCGTGACTCAAGAGCGTAATTATTTTTGTACTCCTCGTACTTTTCACTATCGTCTTTCAATTTTTGTTTATATCTACGTTGCCTTTCTGCTGCAGTTAATGGCATGATAACTGAAACAAATTTTAATAATAAATCGTCTCTATCTCATTCTCATTAGTGGCCGCAGTGGGCGACTAGCGAAACACTGAAATCTATCGATTCAATTCACTTTTACTAAGCATTTATCTCACGAATTTAACACAATGTATCATTAAACCAATTATATATTATCAATCTTAGTAGACGACTAGTTATTTATATTATAAAAACAATAAATTAACTGAATTCTCTCTTGAGTCACGAAAATAGTCTCTTGAGTCACGACTTTTGTGACTCAGTGGAACTGTGACCCAGGTGAAATTTTACAGTTTTCGTGGAATTACTAAAAGGAATTAATTGATAACGCGAAGTAATTACTATTTATGGAAATTTAGAACTTAAAGTCAAGTGGTTAGCAACAATGTACTTAAAATTGATATTTACCTGCCGAAAAAATTACGTCACCCAGTAGAAGCACATTAAACACACGCTACCTCTTGGCGAGCCACGGACGAAATGGACGAGTCGGCACAAGTTCAAAACAATAGCGAGCATGATCATTCGATTGAAGGATCTATTTCTTTTTGGTTCATCAGTTGATAGGCTATCTCACTCGCACCTTGCGATAGTTTACACCTTGTGACCCAGTGGATACGCGTTTTGTTGATGAATTGGGGACAAAGACTAAAATTGTGATTTTCGCACCAAAATTAACTTTTTTGAGCTAAATTCAAAATATTTTAAAATAATATGAGTTACAGCAAATTATCCATGTAAAATAAGTAAACACGTTTATAGAAAAAATTGCATTGATGTAGTTAAATACCAGACGTAACAGCTTTGGGACAGCGTAAATTTCTATGGTAGCCTTATAATCTCTCCTGGGTCACAAAGATTTTTGTTCCAAAAAGTTGATATTTATTGATTTACGAATAAATAGCAATAATGAAGAAAGATCTAATATTATTATCGAGCTAAAAAAAACCTCTGATTTTGCATTTTTTATATTTTAGTTGAAATTTTCAGACAGGGACAAGGTTTTACATAAAATAGTTGATTGACCCAATTGTAAACAGTTGGGTAGTTTACTGGAGCATGTTTCAAAAACGACAAGTGAAGCATTAGGTACTCAATTATTAGTTCGTTGTATCCTTTATTTGCTACTCTGTCCATTACTATTAGAAGAGCTCCGTGGCCTCGTGGGTTACACGCTTGCTTCTCAGTTCTCACGCAGGACACGGACGGAGGTTCGAATCCTAGTGCTGACCGTGACCATGTACCAATGAGATAAGTTAATGTTAAGTACATTAAACGGACGACGTTCTAACGGTGATGGAAAACATACTGATGAAATCTTCATTACTATAAGCTGCGGCGATGGGCTAGCCCCCCCCCCCCCCTGTCACGCAAAATGGAGTGTTGAATAACTAGCTAAAAGAGTTTGACGACCTCTGTGGCGTAGCGGTCGCGCATCTGCCTACCATGCGAGATGTCACGGGTTCGAATCCCGGCTGGCGACAAAAAAAAACCCTAGGTCTGGGTTGTTTACATGTTTGTGATGTCGCTGTTTCTGGTTCTTAACTTAAGACTTGTTCCTGGATTTATTGGATTACCTTGCCACCCAGCATGGTGAAAAAATGGTATGCTACTATTAGAGGGTCCCTTTGGTCACCCTTCTGGTGCGGAACCCTCAAATGTTTATGTGGCGCTTCTTTCTTACGTAGATAGCTAGACCTAGGAACGATTTTTTTCCCAGATACACAATGTCACAGATGAAATATCAAATTCCTCATATAAACATTATCTGAGGATTGAAAATCGGCCGCTAGTTGTGTTGTGTATTCCCTGGACGGTTGCTAAACAATGCTGTTTAGACGAAAGGTAATTGATCGTCCGTCTGTTTGGCGCGGCTAATTTTAAACACCGCAGTCGAGGTAAATCTGTACCACAGGATCTTGGAGAATAGGCTTGCGTCCAAGGTAATCCAATAAATCTAGGAACAAGTCATTATGTACAAAATGGCTTGACATTCTCAGTTTTTTCCAGCAGATATATTTTATAAAGTCAATTTTGCCCAGCAGTGGGACACATTATAGGCTACGAAAAAGAAAAAAAATGTGAAAAAAAAGACAGCATTTGATGGCACTTTTACATGACGTCACTCTGTGGTTATTTCATAGAACTCAGGAACAAAAGTTCCGTTTTGACAGTTCATAAAAAGATTAAAAAGTATATATTATGACTTGACAGGCCACAAGCCTATTGTCTATTATTCTATAACGTTGTTTAGTTAGGTATGGTTAGGTAGTGCTCTTTCCAAGTCGAGCCCAGGGTCAGCCGTACCTCATATTATCGAAGGCATTTTTTTAGAAATAAGCACATAACATTATTTTATTACAAGATGATTTGTGATACAATCTTTTGGCAAAACTCACTCACTTCAGTCTTCCGGTATAATAAATCGGGATTTCCAGCAAAGTCGAGGCGATGAAATGAAATTATAACTATACCATCCTATGGACAGGAATAGCTAACATTTGTTTACAAAACTTATAAACAGAGAGAGGTACCTACAGAAATCGCTAGAAATATTACCATTATACTTTATAATCTTCTTTACGAACAAGAACATCAAAAATCAAGCGTTATAGCATAGCAGTCGTACATACATCTCATTATAGTTTTACATATATAAAAATATTTGTTATTATCTCGTTTGATGTGATAATAAAATCCTGACATATCTTATTACAATAAAACGAAGATCTGTCCGATTTATTTTCGTTCAAATGCGTGAACGCATATTCGATACTCTATTTTCTATGACAGTGGGTGAGCCCATCGCCGCCGCAGCTAATAGCTGGATCCACACCAAACGATCCATCTTGGATCTGACCATCCATCTGACGTCCATGATCCTGGATCGCGGATCGCTGGATCGCCCGATCCAACATGGATTGTTTGGTGTGGATCCAGCTATTGAAATACCTATAGTAGTATAGGTTTTTTCACGTTTTTCCATCACCGGAAGTTTTTCTGTCCGTTTAATTTATTTATTTTCATTTTTCGTTTGTGTATGTTTCACAGCATGTAATTAAAACAATATAAAACCGGCCAAGTGCGAGTCAGACTCGCGCACGAAGGGTTCCGTACCATTATCTATATAATTGAAACAAAAAGTAAACTTTAGAAAAAACCGACTTCCACAAACCCTATTTGATTAGATTGAGTTTAATACAAACTGTAACCCCTTATCCCCCCCCCCCCCCCCCCAGGGGAATTAATTTTGTCAAATCCCATATCAGTGCTACCCCACGCTACTAAGGAACCCCTGTACAAAGTTTCATGGCTCTAGGTCCATCGGTTTAGGCTATGCGTTGCCTGCCCGTCAGCCACGCATTGTATTTGTACCTAGTATTGAGCAGATCTGGTGGCCATATGTGGTCTTCATCAGCAGTTCCGCATCACAATATTATGCTTACCATGTGCATTTGCACGAGTTATTATGAAAAACACAAAAATCACTATAGGTCTAATCGGTCTAATTTTCCAAATCGGTCCATCCGTTTAGGCGCTATCGAGGCACATACATAAAAAAATAATAAAAAAAAAACAAACATCCGGACGAATTGTAAACCTCCTCCTTTGGGAAGTCGGTTAAAAAAACCGCAAAAAAAACACGTTAATTGTATGGGAGCCCCCTTTATATTAAATTTATTTTGTTTTTAGTATTTGTTGTTATAGCGGGAACAGAAATACGTCATCTGTGAAAATATCAACTGTCTAGCTACCACGGTTCATGAGATACGGCCTGGTGACAGACAGACGGACGGACGGATATCTTGAGATTTGAAAGTACTTTCCCTCCAGGGCCCATTCGTTTTTTCCACCCTGTATATGTGTGATCTGTAACTGTATTTTTCATGAAATACCCAAAAAGTTTTGTTCAAATTATCATCTTATGTCAGAATAACTTTGTAGCTAGTTGAAAAATAACATTTGAATTGATTCAAAGCTTGCCGCGCTTTTAGGGCCTTTAGTACCTACTAAACGCCGCAGTAAGCAGCACTGTCTACAACCTACTGGAAAACGTGAGACACCCATCTACAATTTCCGTACAATGAGGTTCACTCACTCATTATGTCAATGTCATGCAGACTGCAAAACATCATTTCAACGCACCAAAGAGTATTTAATTAAAACATCACTGGCAGCCAAACTTGAAGTGGCCAAAAGGAAAAAATTAATTTCTGAGCTCTGAGATTTGTATGAAAACAAAAGTAATTAAAAACTATTAATTTTATAATTATTTTCTAAAAGTTCTACAGACTAAATAGAGACGTCGTAATTCATCAATTAATATTTAAAGTCTTTGTAGAAGTCCGGGGACGACATTGCCATATCATTTAAATTTAGTTTCATTAAAAGAAGGCTTACCTACCAAAACAAAATGGCCTTGGTATAAACTTTTCAAGCGTGTTGTGAAGACGTATCTTGTACCGAGACCACTTTCAATTTGTAATATCTCTCGTATTTCAGTATTTGTGGTTGGTGCGGCAACAGATATACACATTCTGTGAAAATTTCAGCTTTCTAGCTATTACGGTTCGTGCAGGCGGACCCGGTGACAGACGGACGGACGGACGGACGGACGGACGGACGGACGGACAGACGGACAGCGAAGTCTCAGTAATAGGGTCCCGTTTGGCACCCTTCGGGTACGGAACCCTAAAAATTAACAATAATATAAACAGGTAATGCCAGTAATGTAATGTAATCTTCGATCATATATAATGTAATGTATTAAATTAATCGCAGTATACTGCGATGAGAATAAATTACATATCCCATTGGTACAATCCCAAACCCAACAAACCAGAACATCGAGATCCATGTAGAAACTCTAGCTATTTGAGTAGGTATCTTGCGTGCTTACGATCAGGAGCATGATTCTCGCGCATTCGATATACGATATCTACACCTATATCGAGTGATTTCGTATGGGAATCTGTCAATATTGGTCTCGATATCCGTATATCGAAAGCGCGAGAATCGACCCGCTGATGCTGACTGCACAAAGACGCCGGGATTCGATCCAGCATCTCTTGCGTGTCAGGCTAGGCCTCCGTCACTGAATGTACTCGCGCGCTACAATTACCTATCGCCCGCCCGAGCTCTCGGGCAGCCCGGCTATGGCCAAGTCAGTATGGTAAAGTATGGTTGTCGCAAGCCAAGCGCACGCACGTTTTGAACTGTGTTCGTATCGTACGAGTATCTGCGATGCGAGGCAGCCCTGCAATTAGTGTGAGATCGCGCGGTGCGAGGCGATCACAACTGTACGCTTGAGCATTTAGGCACATTTTAGCATGCAGCGGTTGCTGACGCGACGGAGTAGGCTATTATAGCAGTAGGTATTGGAAATTTCCTACTGAGTGAAGTATCTGTTACGTAGTAACTATTTAGTAATCTGTGGTCAGGCGTGTGGCCACTAGACCACGGTCGCGCGACTGGCTGACGCACTTCCATGCAGATTATTGCAATGGCTATTTCAAATTGCCACTCACGCCATTAACCCTGTCGAGATTTACGAGCTAAGACATTTCGGCCGCGAGTTCGAGCGCGGATGCCGGATGATCGGTTCCGGCTGTTATTAATCGGCCGCCTATTCGTACGGAGTGCAGTCAAAACATAGCGTCACGCATTTTCCCATACGGGGCGGTAGAGGCACAAGTTGTGCCCATTTGGAGTCGCTGGTAAAGTAAATGCCAGCTATAGGTACCGACATCCACGATGACGCGTGACGTAGCTTTTTTCATCTTTGTCTTTAAGCAGAGTGCCTCGATGAAAAAGAAAGATGCAAATAGCTACATCACGCGTCGTCGTGGATGGCGTTACCTACAATAGTAACACAAAGGCTGCTGTTTGTAAAATATTCGCGTTCGGAATGGTCAAACTCAAACCCCAATTTTAAGTTGGAGAACATTCTTCAAGACATTAACTTGAAAGGTATCGGATGTGTGGGTGGATATCAGATATACAGAATAGATCTACTGGGGTATAACTCCAGGGGACGAAATATCTAATGGGAAATGATTGCTCCAAAGGGCGCAAAATGTCGAATTTGTCAGTCAGTCTTCAAACAAAATATTCGGTACGCTATAGTTATGCGTTTTCCAGAGCAGAGTGAGGCCCCAGCATTCCGACAGACTCACTACCCGTGAAAGATCGCTTTGTTTTATTTACCCGGCGCGTTTAGCTCAAGTCATAACTCCATCAAACTCTGATTTACGGCGAGAGACCGGCGGCGGCGTGGAATCGCGGGACGAAAATACTGGGCAAATAACAAACCATAAGAGCGTCACGGCTTTTCCCATCCGGGTTGGCAGAGGTGTGAATGTGCCCACTTTTCCCATCCGGGTTGGCAGAGGTGTGAATGTGCCCACTTTTCCCATCCGGGTTGGCAGAGGTGTGAATGTGCCCACTTTTCCCATCCGGGTTGGCAGAGGTGTGAATGGGCCCACTTTTCCCATCCGGGTTGGCAGAGGTGTGAATGGGCCCACTTGTAGCCAGTGTTTCAATACTCCATTTTGAGTGACAGGGGGCTAGCCTATGGAGTATGAATATGAATCCCAGGTCTTCGATGTTTACATGTTTGTGATGGCGCTGTTTCCTGCTCCCATGAAACAGGGTATCCTGCTTGAAACATGCTCCTCCGAATTTATCTTTAGATCTGCATTGTGTAAAGTGCCAAAATTCGCGAGTGGTATCACAAAACACATACAACAATATTGACGATAACAACAATATTGACGATAATTATGTGAAACGAAAACTTAGATAAGCTAGTGATGATGATATAGGTATAATGTAACATGTGCGGTGCCAACATAGAGTGGGGGACGTGGGCGACGACGTAAAAGCTGGAGTGATCGAAAAACTACCACCATAGGAAGAGACAACAAACAAAACACTGAATTAACATTAGGCACAATATTTATCAACTTATCCATATCTCTAAAGAAGACTTAGACTTATCAATCACTAAAGAAGATAAAAATTTGTCTCAAAAGAAGCCAAGAGCCTGCAAATAGTATCTGATGATGATGAATGATAAGTTGGTAAAAGAGTGGGTTGTTTGCGTGATCTTTAAAATTTTGTCTACAATACAAAATACAGCTAAATTATCTAATTTTGTTAATAAAGACCCTTCAATAAGAGATCTTTCTTTAGTAACAATACACACTTAATAAAAAGTAAGAAGTTTTTAAAGCAATAAAATTTAAGATGACGCAAACATTAAAATAAATGCAAGTTAGGTATTATTTACTGTTGATATGGCACTATAGTTATTAACGAATATATTTTGGTTGCTAAAATCATGTAACAATTTTTATTTTTATAAAGACACAGAGTTGCAAAATTATTATTTTTCTTAACTAGCCTACTGTGTCCCAATGCTGGGTGAAAACCTCCCCATTAAAGCAAAGTTGCAAAAGTTGCAAAAGTTATGATATAATATTCTTGACCTGTTGTTTACTTTTAATTGTTACCTTGTGACTAGGAAGGTACTTTATAGTGAAGACCAATCTTATGTATGTGCCTGTATGTAAATGTTTATGTTTTATGTTTATCTTTCACATAACTACAAGTTTAATCATTTGTATAAGTTTACTGAATAAATATTTATTAATATTGATTTGGGAGTAATACTGTAAAAAGTGTGACAATGACAATACAAATTGTTTACAAAATAAATATACAACTACCCATGGACCAACAACATGAGTATTGTTGGTCCTTGGTACCTACCAACCTAACTTGCATTCAGCAGTAGAACTAAAATATACTAGGACAAAACCAAAAAGGGATACAAACTTCTAACAATTCAGCATCTACTTTGCCACTCACGATGAGGTCTTCCTCCCGGATCTTGGCCGAGTTACGACTCGCCGCCTTGAATGTCGCCGCTACACTTTTCTGTTCCTCCTTGGTCAACAGATCACATTTCTCTGCAAGCTTCTTGCTCGCGTTTCCCATTTTCTGCAAAACAAATAAGAAAATTAGTTTCGTCCAGCCTGTTGGTAAGAGGCAACAGATAGTCTATAGTACAGATACGATAATATGTATAGATAAGAATAGCCCACACTATAATATTATACTAATACAGATAGACCACCTAGAACAAAATATGACACCGGTGTAAACAGAGATGCTACGGAAGCTTTTTTAGTTCGAGGCCATTATCGCTTGGTGCAGCACCATCGAAAAATTGCAAATACCATGAGATGACGCTAAAATATATAGGATTTATGGTCAGAGTGTCGATAAGGGGGTTATCTCAACTCTAACCAAAATATTACGTGTCATTCTATAACATTGTTTTTCTGCTTCTGCTGACAATAACCTTGCCTCTGCTGACAATGACCATGAGCCATGTTGACTTATTGTTATCCATATTAGGATAGGCCTTCTCTAATAATAACACCATCATGTGTTCAAACAGTCACGTGAAATAGTTCTCCAAAACCAAACAAAAACATTTCTTACCTCGATAAACAAACACGAAATTACAAACACATAAAAGTCGCCAAAATTGTATGTTAATTTATCTTCATAGGCGTTTTATAAGTCATAGCTTTTTCCCTCATTGACCATCTTAAATATAAACCTTAGCGGGAACTCAGCCGATAAGTTTTCACAAGGAAAATGCAAAGCAAGCAAATTAAAAGAAAAGATCGATAAATCTGACAATGACAAGCGAAGAGAAGACACATCCAAAAAGAGGTTACCTGTCAATGTCAATATTGTCAATCTAGCCCTAATTTTTTTCAAGTCGCAGGCGATGGAACGAATCTCAGCAGCCTATTGATTTTTTACTTTTTGTAAAACCTGCTTGCTGGCCTTGCTGCCGCGCGCGTGTGATTCGTGATTTCTCGCCTGTTGCGTCGTCGTTGGGAGTTGGGAGTTTGGGACTTAGGTAAAGATGTGGGTGTGGGTATATTAGACTCTGACGCCGCGCCGCCCGCCAGTAGGGGGACTGCAGAAAGAGCCTTATCTATCAGCACACTAGCGATTTCCGAGCGAGTTCAGTGGGCGGGGCGGGGCGAGTGCGCGGTGAAATCGCCGCGAGATCGCCGCGCGGGTTGGCAGATTAGGTACTTAAAATACTCTGTGGTTGGCAGCGATTTCGCAGCGTGCTCCCGGCAATCGACGCCATTTTGTACACTCGTGTTAAGTCGTATCACAGAAGAGATAAAAGTACTCCGTACAGAACGGCCACTCCCTTCCCCGCGCTGATTCAGATACCGCACCCCACCCCTGGCGTCAAAGGATTGGTTAAAGGATCAACAGACAGGGCTGAACGCCTGACGAGTGACGACGACGCGTATACCGCGTATATCGCTGCATTTGCCGCGCCACCAGCCCTAGCAAAGTTTACGCACACATTTGCACGTATACAAACATCATTTGGTTATATGTAGTAGTAATAGGTGATTATTTTACGAGCGTTCTATGGAGTGTCCGAGGTGTGGTCGTATCCTCAGAACAATAACTAAACCTGTTTTTTAAAGGGCATGATTTGTTTGATCACCTAATAATTGTCTTTTTGATCACCAATAATTTCCTGTTGGTTCCTAAAATGATAGATGTGTCACCTAAATAGTAGATTGGTCGGTCACCTAAAAATAGTTTGCTTAGCTAGATAGCAGATGCAGAACAGCACATAGTATCACTCTCCTCTAGTCGATTACTTGATAATGGATCCTCCCATATTCGTCGTTTAATCTGCTTTTTGAAGTAAAACTTCTTGGGGCACGGGGGTAAAATTTATTTAACCTCTCAACTGTGGGTTATTCATATATTTGCTTTTCACTTGCTACTAGCCGGGTGCTATCACGAGTGGCTAAGAAATGTAACGGAAATTGGAATCGGTGACGTCAGGGTCGGCTGAAGACTTTTAAAACCGCAACTATTTTCAATACGGTTTTTAACTAATCAGATAAGATAATAATACATTCGTACAATAAAGAATGTTAATTAGTGAGAGAAAAACCTGATGAAACGTTAACAAATAAAAATTATTTTAAGCATTCTTCCACGAGTTCTTGATTTCCGGTATGGCCAAGATGGCGCCGCCGCCGCTGGCTGGGGCAAACAAAACCAGTGACGTGACCAAAAACTACTTCGTTCAACCTCTTTGTTGGAACCGGAACTTATGTTTGACAGCTGTGCGATGCGATCCATACAGTTTGTAAGAAAAGAGTTTCATCAATGTCACATACGGGTCGATATGGATTTCTAAAATGATGAACGAATCGTTTTGTGGCCGGTAACTATGGAATAGGTACCTAAAACGCGCTGCGTAGTCGCGCAACGGGCAGCTAGTAATCGCATAAAGTCACTTAGAATCATCCAAATGTGATATTTAGTTTTCAAGCAAATTCCGATGTGATGGATGGCTGCATTAAGACTTCTTGAAAACAATAAGTAGGTACCTAGAACTGTTCTAAAGCCACTTTTTATTATATAGTGCAGTTCAAGTCACAAATTAGCAGTTTAGCTACTAAGTACGTGTTATACCTACCTATTTAATGTTTATCTGTAGTAAACGGCCAAAGCGAGGTCTACAGTTTACAGAGCCATAAGTTTAATGGCTTATTGTTTCGCTTATTTGTTTGTATGTAATTTTTGTAATACATATTTTAAAGTTGAATTGTTGTTATAACTGTTGAAATTATACGATTTTGATTTTAATAAGCTTTTGTAATTTTAAAGTTAATGCTTCATGCCAGTCAATAATGTTGAAGTAAAATATAAAAATCGAGGTATGTCGTATGGCGGACTAAGGAAATGTCAAGAATAAAATTAAATTCTTCGCGATGAAGTAACCCTAAAAAATCCTAGCAAAGTAGGTATGTATAGGTTAGCGGGGGTAGCATAAGGCACGCCAGTCACCCCAGCCACGCATTTTGTCACAATTTAATGTCATATCATAATGAATGCGCGCTATTTTATGGAGAAACATCATTGAGACGCGAAAGGAGTTGGCAATTTGGCAAAATGACTGCCCCAGACATGTACAGACTTCTCAACAGCCAATTAATAGCATTTAAATATTCTCTCATAAATTACTGCGTCTTTAGTTAGTTTGTAGAACTTGAAGGAAATGATTAAATAATTAAGAGTTGTCACTTCATACTCTATGATTCCGCCATTGATTAGTGACTTTTGCCATCGTTAAAAATAACATGCAACATAATTGCCAATTGCCAACTAGCAAAACTGTTGAAAACAGGAGGTTTCCAGAGGAGTGGCTAGATGGCGTTATGTTGCATGTTATTGCAAAATGGTGCTTATTTCTAGCGACGGCAAAGGTCACGGAATCATATTGGAATCACGGAGTATTGAGTAACAACTCTTATTTACCTATATTTTTTTTTTTTCTTCAAGTTCTACAAACTAGATACAGACGCAGTAAATTAAATTTATGAATGAATATTTAAATGCTATTGGCTGTTGAGAAGTCTTTGTACATGTCTGGGGCAGTCGTCCATATATTGATTTAGCCATCTTCTTTGTCATTTATCTGCGCGACTGAGGTGAGTGGCAAGCCTTATGGTAGCCCCGCAGGTACACATTAACTTGGAATAGTTGAAAATACGTACTCGATCAATTAAATAAAGGGACTGGGCACAGAGACAAGCAAAGCAATGCATACATTTGAGCGAGACGGCTTAAAGACGTGACGTCAGATGGTATATAATCTGAGCGAGATGCAAATAGTAGTGACACTATTGAATGAGTTAAGTATATCACCACGAGCGCGACAAATTGTAGATAAGGAATGGTGGGAAATAAATGACATGACGTATTAAAAGTAAGTACAAGTATAAAATAATTTCAAATAATCGGACGTCTGAAACTTAAAAGTAACTTGAAGCAGAGATTGGATCTCAAAATTGGAAATTTAAATCTCTTTTAGTATAGGTAGGTATAGGTGTATAGTATAGGTACCACTTAATGATCTAGCTACAGAAGTTTTACTTCTAACACGTTTTTTTTTTTTTTTCGTTTCTGTCTTCGTTGTAACAAATCTGTGTAACAAAGGTAATGTTTCCTCGTCGGAATCCATTCTGGCACTAAATGTACAAAACGCGGATCGCACGCCTCGTTAACTCGCTGCGAACCCGGGGCGATCTCGCTGCGGAATCGTCCCGCTTTCAACTCGCTCGCAAATCGCTAGGTAACTAAAGGCACTAACAGGGAACACCACAGTTGACAAAGGAGTAGTAAACTAGTTATCCGCCATTTATTCTGAAAATAAAACACCACAATGTAAATATTTGTGTGTTTCCATCTAACGAGCTCTATTTCATTCCCTTGCTTTGCTAGTCATTCAAGCATCATTACATGTGATGGTACATTTTGAGTTAATGACGCTTCTAAAGCGATTTAATAAGATCTTCGTGCTCTAGAGCAGATTATTAATTTACATTATTATCTCTCTTGTAGAATTAACGGTGATGAGAAACATCGTGAGTAAAACTTAAAATTCAAGGCTGTGGCGACGACCGACGATGGGCTTTCCCCATGTCTCACAAAAAGGAGTATTGATCAACTGGCCAAAATACCAGTCATCCCGTATGGGATAAGGAGTGACGCATGTATAATGAAGTAATTTTACCACCACCTCACACATACACAAACAAAGAAAATAATGACCTCAGTACAGACAGACTCACCTAGGGTTACCGTATGTAAATAGAGGGACGCCTGTCTATGGTACCTAAAATGCCTGATTTTTTAGAAAAATGCCTGTCTAAAGCAAAACGCTGTATAGATAGGTAATAAGTAAAAGCCAACTGATAATAATTAAGAAGGATGTTTATTACTGATATTTGTCAGTAGGCTTGTGGCCTGTCAAGTCAAAATAGATACTTTTTATGAACTGTCAAAACGGAACTTTTGTTCCTGAGTTCTATGAAATAACAACAGAATGACGTCATGTAAAAGTGCCTTCAAATGCTGTCTTTTTTGCACAAACTTGACTTTATAAAATATATCTGCTGGAAATATACAATTCTGAGAATGTCAAGCCATTTTGTACATAATGTTTCAACTTAAGACTTGTTCCTAGTTTTGTTGGATTACCTTGGCCACAAGCCTGTTCTTTCTTTTCTAATACATAAACGTAAAAATCTTCACAAGATACAGTTTATCATCCCTCTCATTCTCGCGCCGCCTAAACTACTACTACGCATGCGTAACGCGGCGCCACCGCCCCGGTGTCAATGGTATCATTCAAACAAATGCAAGTGCCTGCGCACGCGGCGCGGCCGCGAAATTTCAAAATGCCTGTCTCAGACCAATGCCGGCCGCACGCCTGTCTAAACCTTAAAATGCCTGTCAAATGCGGCAAACGCCTGTCATATGGTAACCCTAGACTCACCTCACCTCACAGAATACAATGAAGTAAGCGAGCTCATCTATGTGATTTCCAGCAAGCCTAGGATGGACAGAATTATTTAATCATCCACCACAGGGAGGGTTTGTCTGGTAATGTCCTGCACTTCCAGGCAAAGATCATAAGCCGCCTCCCGAGTTACCGAGAGATCGCGTGACCTTTGCATCGGATGTGACCCGGGGCGGCTTATTTCTGTCGATTAGTGAGCTACTTAGAACATCTCAATTCGTCACTTTGCCGCTTCTTTTCCGCGACAAAATCCGCGCCCCGCGCTCGGTACGGTATGCTAAAATACGTTACGGTCGGGTGCATGATCCGCCCCAAATCTAGCTGTTACGGTACGAATTTACTGAAAAGTTGCAATTGCTGTTACCAGTAGAAGCAAGATGAATAAAATAACGAAATAAGTATGATATATACATATTTTATTATCCCGATCTCTTGGCTACTGAGTACAGAACAGTAACCAAGAGTTGCTATAATTATGAATCTTCTTCGTAAATGTACAGAATAATCCAACCCAAAGTCCACAAAGAAGATAATATAGTCAAAACAGTATACAACCGAATAGCCTTTGTAGTAGTCCCGCTTTGGGATGCATTTCGGTTCAATATGTAAAGAAGATGCCACTGCGGTAGAAGGCTTAAAGCGGTACCAAGCAGCTTTGTTCGGGGGAAGAATAACGCTGGCATTGTTGCAGCCGCGTTGATCCCACAGAAAAGAATCACGCTCATTATAAACCAGTGGTTTGAGTATATCTTATTACCGATGATGTAGCACCAGTGGGCTAAGGCTACGTGGCGGACTACCTCCAGCATTGTGACCGCGATTGGAAACACCATTGCGGTTGTAAATTGAACGTTTTCTGTCTATTATTGCTTGGGGCAGATGGTAAATTACGTAAATTACATTGTTTACATGTTCAGGATTTTTGACTGTACCCACAGACTATATAGGGATACTACGTATAGGTACTGTACCGTATTTTTGGGGTTGGTGACGTTATGTCCAGTGATCGGAGTAGGTAGAGTGATTTGGGGTGAGTGACCTCAAACGTATATATTAACATGGATATGCCTCAGAGATTCCGGGCTTTTTAAATGATTGTTTTTTTTTCGGAATTTCATAATGATTACATGGAACTAGGTATAAAGTACGTATCGAAACGAATCAATGAGCAAGATTAACTACATAAAAGCAGCACCATCGGCATCGGCACAATGCAAAGTTTGCGACTTCGCGACCAATCAGAGTATAGTCTCCAAGATGTGTCATCGTTAACCTTTTTGTGTGAACATTTTTTTTTCAAGCTACTAAAACACTATTTTAATTATAATATTCAATTATAGGTACACATCACACTCACCCACTTCTCACCTGTGCATTTTCATTTTCTTTTTAATTTTATGTTTATTCCACTGTTTTACCTCCGTAAAATGTCGAAATGTTTAGATTAAGGAATTTAAATCCGTTATTGGCTTTTATTAAGTTTTAATTTAGCTGTTTAAATACAATGTAATTAGCTGTGGATTTTTTTAAGACCAATAAAATAAAATAAAATAAAATAAAATAATAATTCGTTTAATCCCGAACATTCCGGAAAAAAGGCATATCCATGTTATGACTTTCATGACGTAAGTACCAAAAATCGAGCAAAAATCACTCTACCTATTCCGATCACTGGTTATGTCTGTCAGATGTACGTATCAGGTAGGTAGCGACCTCTAGCGTCGAGTAGCGATATGAAATAGTTTTCAGTTTTCCCGACCAACCAACACGGCGGGGCGGCGGCGGCGGCGCAGCGTGAGGAAATGTTTACTTATTTACTTTATATACAATATGTAATGTAACACATCTAGCAGCGGATCTTTAGTTCCTCTTCCTCTACGACTCGCAGAAGCACTACTATATAGTGCTCAGAACAAACTCAATATACTTAGTGTATGATTTTGACAGACTATACCAAGACGTCAATTAATGTCTATTGTCTATTGCAAGTGCAAGGGGATGAGAACTTAATTTCCCCTAATTTTAATGTCATTTTTGTTGCCTTTTCGGCCAGGAGGAGAATGACAATCTCTAGTCTGAAAGGATCATGGACTTAGTAAGTATGGAAAGGATACAGCGTTGTTTGTTATTTACATGAGTTTTTTTAAGGTTTTTTATTTGCAAGGGCGTGCGTGCCTGAAATTATTTTTTGGCTCGAGAAAAGAGGAAAATGTATGACTTAGTTAAAGATGATTTTGAAACGTTTCCACAATATTATTGACAATCATGCACTTGCACACTGTCAAATTTCGCCTCATTTGCGGTCATCTGTATTTTATGGCTTTATCTTATAGATCCAGTGAAGTACTACTACTTCTGTGAAGAAACCATATTTCTTTTATGTTTAGTTTTGAAGGTATCTTAAGTTATGCTGACATTAGCAAAAATCTGTTTCTTTTTTTACATTTAAAATAAAAGTCATATTTACATATTTAAGTTATTTAATGTGACAAAACTACAATATCTAACTGCATGCAAAGTTTAGGTCGTGTATCTACGATATATAAGGAGAAAACGTACTTTTTTATATTTTCATTGAATTGCGGTTTTCTCCGTATTTATGTCGATTCCGCAACTTCTTTTGATATCGAGCATGCCTTATGTACTTATGAATAACACAAAATAAAAATCAATCAAATAACATGTGGGACTTCAGAGATATAACATTTCTAATGTTTCCATAGACTTTCTATGGAAATAGGGTTGACAATTTTTTATATTTATAATAATTCGAATAAAAATCTCAAATATTGAATTGATATCTTGGAGTCGTTGCATTGTATTTATTTACTCTTCTACATCCGAAGATACTAAAACTTCTTCAGATGGTAAAATAATGTTTTCATCATCTTTGGTGTTTTCTAAGTCTCCGTGATTTAGGACATTTTCCGTGGATGTTTTTAAAAGCCAAAGCACTTTTTCGGGAAGAACTATATGCTTGTTTTGTTCTTGGCGACTACTGAGTGACATCATCGATAATAATGGATCTGACGATTCCAAGGCGCGGTGAAATAGGTCAAGCACAGTTGTCTGCCGGTTTAATTTTCGCGTATGGTGTTCTCTATCGTAACGCCAGTATTTTTGTCTCCCATTTTTTCACATCTTGATATCCTCCTACTGACATTACGGTTTTTGAATGCCGTTCGAGATGTATCATGTTCATGGTAAAGTCTGATCTTTCTTGGACCCTCAGAAGTTATTAATATTAATGAACTAGGAATAAGATATTATGAACACATAACATATTCAAATAGACGTTTCATCTACTTTAAACTCTAGCGTGAAATAAGTAAGGATATACCAAAGAAAACTATAATAACATAGCGTCACGCCTTTTCCCATACGGGGTGGCAAAGGCACAACTGTGCTCACTTTTAGCCAGTTATTCTTATTCCATTTTGCGTGACAGGGGGCTAGCCCATTGCCGCACCTTGGAGTAATGAAGGTTTCCTTACGATGTTTTCCATCACCGTCAGAGCGTCCGTATAACGTACTTAAGACTTATTGATTGTATTAAAACTATTATATTTTATAATATATCCTGAAAGTGAGTAAATTGACAGTCAAAGTTATCGAAGTATTGTTAATAGTTAGGTAGGAGACAACCCTAAACTTAAAAGTAAAAATTTAATATCTCAGAAGTCCCACAACATACGCACCTGATTTTTTTATACAATATAGTTGATAATAATATGAACCTGTTAGTGTAAAAAGAAGATGCGGAAACAATGGGACTTTCCAATTAAAAATAATTTTAATTTCTGATAAAAATACTCAATATACCCTTCTATTTACGATATTTTTTTGATCTTTTCGACTAAATTAGTAGATTTAATAGGCTTTTTTAAGATCCTATTTAAATAAATTGGAATGCCTTATATTTAAAACCAATGATGCAATTTTATGGTTTCTTTGGTGTTTTCTCGAGTTTTAATATAACTTCAAAACTAAACATAAAACAACCATAGTTCCTTTACAGAAGTAGTAGTACTTCACTGGATCTCTAAGATAAAGCCATAAAATACAGATGACCGCAAATGAGGCGAAATTTGACAGTGTGACTTGCAAAAAACGCAATCGTTTGCACCGTTTGCACTCTTGAAGTGAAGAAGCGGAAGAAGCTCAGGAAGAAGCGACGTGATTATGTACGATAATTGTTCTGAGATAATAACATTCAAAATAAAATTAGAACCACATTTTGTATTGTATGTTTGGCGGATTTTTTTTAGAGTCTGGCCAGCGAATCCTATCCTTTGATAGTTTTTCAAACTTTGATGATGGCAACATTATTTACTTGTCAAACGAATTCTTACTTTGTTTATACTTGGCTTACAAAATTATGATACTTAAAATTTTGACCATTTATTATTTTTCTTTTATTTCAGTTCTTTTGGATATTAATATATTATACATCTATTTGAATATTGTTGATTGCAATTACTCTTGTTTGTGTCCAGGCGGCTTAAATACGGGGTTTGAATAAAAATAGAATCTGATTGTGATTATGAAACAGAATAATAACTAGTTTATTAATTAAGTATGTTTACTTTATACTCGAAATGAAGGCTTTTGCTTAGCAGTAGTAAACTGGATAGGCATGGTAAAAATTATATTTAGTAAGTACCTACTTAACCCATCCCATGCTCTAAGAATTTACAAAAGCGGGTTTTTACTTATAATATTCTCTTTTTCAACCAATCAACCAAGTCATGCATGAGAGAAAATAGGTATCGAGAATTAAAAAAATAAAAACATGAAAGTATAAACAAACAACTCCGTTAATTCGGTGTAGTGGTGATCATAACGGCTATATTTTGTTAACATGCTAAATGGAATATGCTAAATTTATTTAGCATGCTAATTTGTACGATAAGTTATAACGAAACGAACGCGTCGAACGCATTGTTGATTCGTCTAGAAAGCGCGCGAAATCACGCAACATCCAGCGCCCGCCGTCGCGAGCAACCGGTCGACTGATCACGCCGCGCTGTGCTATTTTTAACGTGACACTACAAAAAGTCCGCTGGCGCTAGCAGCGCGCAAAGCGTCGTCGGTCCGTTTCGTTATTATAACATAGCTCTATCTGATTCGACTAATAGCACGCGCTTTTCGTTACAAGTAAATAACGTGCTGCTTTTAACGGCTTTACGTTTTATTAATCACCACTAATTCGGTGTATAGTGACCACCAACCTATTTATGTGACCACATTTTATTTATTTTTTAATTTGTCGCGGTTTTCTTGGGTCGTCTTTCGCTAGTCAGACTGTAGTACCTACCTGCTTTAGTTATTGTTCTGAGACCTACCTAATTCAAACATAGACAAGCTAGATTGACCAATTTGACATAGACAATCATAGAATGGCGTCGTCGCCATGAGCGGATGTTGTTTGGAACGACATTTTCTTTTGGAAATTGTGGACGTAAAATGAGAGTTTTTGTCAGTTTTCTCTATTTTTATCATATTTAGTGGTTATTCTGGATAAGTTCTCACGGCCAGACTTGACTTGCTAAGTTCTGTAAATATTACATCTCCAGAACAGAAGAAAGTTTTTGGTGCAACAATATAGCGGGAAAGCTTTGTAGTGACGCGCACAAACGCTGATAAATCCTTTGCCAAGACTAAAAAAGGGTCGTAAAGGCATGTTTTGTCTACTCCAGTAGCTTGTTAGTGAAATTGTGTTAGGTTTTGCACAAATTGACGATGTCCGATACAATGGCGGTGACAGATAAAAGTGGTGATGAAGAATTGAAATTGAATGGTGATGAGGCGTCTGCATCGCGTGCCGAGGGTTCTGCCGAACCCAGCGCGGAGCCCCCTAGCCAGACGACGCAGGAGACATCAGAGGAACCCACACCAAATCCAGCAGGTCAGTCAGAAGTTTCACCTAACCTAAAACTATTTTTACACTTTCCAAACACTTCTCAAATCCTATTATGGTACGATAAAGAGTGAATCAATATGATAATCTTACTTGCATAATGATATTTTACTTATGAAACAAGTTCTCAACCCTGCTCGGAGTATAACTAATGCACATTTATAATATAGCAGAGGTGCATAGCATTTAATTTCTCGCATGTGTAAATAACACTCCAAATTTACACACTGAAAGCCTGATACACGTGTCGAACCTTTGTTAGTGTTACCAAGTGTGTTTTTTACTGAAGCAAGTTCAAATTATAATCATATTACAAAATTACAAAGTTCTGAAGATTTTCCGGTTACCTCAGTTTAATGTATGTGAATGATATTTTTGCTCATCACCTGCAGAAAAGCCAGAAGAGGTGGAACAGGAGCGTCCTCAGAAGCGGAGAGCATCAGTTGCTTTCAGCAATGATGGGAACAATGACTTCCGAGGCTTCGAGGAGAGTGTCTTGCACGACTCTACAGCAGAGTACAGCAAAGTTCTTGGTGAGTTTTGGATGTCATCATGCTCAGCCTACATTTACCCACTGCTGTCCCTTACTCAATTACTGCTTTGGTCTACCATCATACTTTAAACCTGTCTAGCTCGGCGTCCAGTCCAACTCAAATATAGTCTCACTTACCTACTTCTTACCAACACCTTTGACCTTCATCTTGGCCTGATGATACAAGATACAATATCTGCTGCACTTAGACAGACAGACAGATGGTTCAGCAGTGTCTGTTTGAGAACGGAATCTCAGCTTCTGGCTAAACAAAACCATATCTGTAATTGGTTGTGCAGAGGTCCCTCGCCAATTCGCGTTACGCCTCCTTGCCGCGACGTCGACTCTCGCTTTATAGAGCGCTTATTTAGAATCGACGTCGCGAAAAGGCGGCGTAACGCGAATTGAGGTTGTGGAAAAAAAACTCGCCAAATATGACATTCAATTACTCATGTTTTTATTAAGTAACTGTTAAGTTGCCCCCTGCTTGGCAAAAGCCTCCCCATGTTGGAACCATAATTCCTTATCCTGGGCAGCCCAGTCCGTCCACCCTGGCAGAAACTTATTGAGATTGAGAGATTGTCCTGCCATCTCGGCCTCATCCTCGGCCTGCATGTCATTACATTATTTTACTTTTTTTCTAATGTTTATGTCCAACATGCGATTGGTGGCAACACCATAAGCAGTTTCTTTAAATGATTATATGGCGTGTTAGGCAGTCCCTTCAGCAGCAGTCACAAGCTGCGCGAGATCAACGCCATCAGCGGCACTGGAAATAATGCTAGGGATACCACCATTAGACTTATTCATACAGCAGGAGGCGAAATCTGCAGCCATAAGACTGTATAGTACAGGACAATGGAAAGGCCAAATGACAGACAAAAGGACACTGCACAATCCTGACAAAAGCCTTCGACGACGTACCGGAAGCCATTATTGGGATTGATCGCATTAAACCTGAATTCCTTTTCGGAAGGAATTACGAAATTATAGCTCAGGATGTAGAAACAACACCGAATCCAAATCAGAACAGCATAACAATATATACAGACGGGTCAAAGAACAGCCGCAACACAGGCGGAGGTATCTTCTCGCCAGAACTTAACATTAGCCATTCCCTGAACTTCTTGTCATATTATTCACTTCCTCTTTGACGGTTGGCATCTCTAGGTACCTATGCACTTCCTCATTTTTGGTAAACCATGGAGAGTTGACAATGGTCTTTAGGACACTGTTTTGATGCCGTTGTTGGCTTTTCCCCACAGCTATATGCCATATGTCCAGACTGGCTTCAGTACCATCTTGTATATGATTAGTTTGTTGTTGACTGAGAGCTGAGACGAGATGTCATTACATATGATAACTAAATAAATGAGTAATCAAAGACTTAGTGGAATTTACTTACTAATTAAGTTTATACTTTCTATTCCCCACAGAGCGTATGGAAGCAGAAGTGTCTGCTGCCAGCGAAACGTTCACCCCGGTCCGGAATGTGATAGCCACTCCGGCTATCACAGCACGGGTCAACAAGAGGCTACGACAGGATACTGGCACTGGTAAATTAATTGTGGCCTCACAACTTACTTTAATTTCACTATAATTATCATATGTATATTTTTTATTAAAATTGTATTTAGACAGCGATTTATGATGATAACATGATTTTTTGTATTGAATTGTTGCTCAACAATAGGATTGCTCTACTAGGCTACTAGGCTCTACTAGGATTGTTTAATCACCTACACTTGTTATCAACAACTTAATTAGTGACTTCGGTGTTGAAGATGTTATTTGCTTTTGCTATCCTCATTCATAGTTATCAATGCCTGATCAGACAGTTATATTTTTAGAACAGGGTTCTCTCTCATAACTTATTCATAACCCAAACATATTGCGTTTAAAATTAACCTTGTAAATACGGCAGAGAACTACCTACCATCATCATCATACACATCTAGTGGCTCTCAGATCTCAGATTTGTTCATTTTATTGTAAAAAGTCAGAATCACGCCTTTTCCTATAGCAGCTGGCTGTAGCATAGTTTTCAAAAGGCGTAACGGGTTCAGCACACCGCTGGTGGGTGGGTAGCAGGGCTGGTGTAAATACAAGAAGCTGTATGAAGCATGTCAAACCAAGCGGGCAGAGTTCGAAATCGGGCCCGCGTTGTTGTCAGCCTGGTGGCTATTTGACCATACATGAGACAACATTGCCAACTGCCCCACTCCCAACCAGCTTAGTTCACATAAGTGGCAGCTTGAGCAGCTATTGGATAGCCTCTTCGTCAGCGGAATGGACTTTTTGCAGTCCTCCCTTATGTATTGTTTGTATACACGAACTGTTTTGTTCCAGATGTTTCAAGACCCTCCTCAGCCCTGTCATCTCGGTCAGACGACGGCGCAGTGTCATCGACAGATGTGAGTGTTCATTTTATAAACACCCTCTACTCTATGTATAATTAAATCTCACTCGCTCAGTGTAAATTCCAAATTGTATTTAGGAAATCTTATAATTAACAACTGCCATGTACTATAACAAATCATTGATTTTAAAAGAAAAATCACTAAGGTTAAGACAATGAAAGTAGAGGAAGCGAGAGATGTATGCCAGGATTGTAGCAAGTGGAGTTCTAGTCTCTGTCTATCCGAGGCGTGTCCATAAGTATGAATGTACAATGAATGTTTGCTTAAATCATGAGAAGAAATAACTGAAATCTCATTAATTCCTTGATAAGCATACTCTGATTCAATATCAAGAATAGTCAATGAGGGTATGTTATGCACTCGAGCATATTTGTGTTTGTATTGTAACATTTTGTTTCCTGCACTCGCATCACAATGGACGCAGTTCCTAACACCACGGATTGCGCAACCACCGTTGGTTAGTAGAAATCACTGTTGTTTGTAGATTTATTGAAATAGAAAAACAATATTATTATTTTTTTGTGATAGTTAAATAATAAACTTTCTACTGGGGGGTTACTCCAATCTCGTAAGTTAAGTCAAACTCAAGGTTGAATCAATACCATAACGTTTTTTCGTACTCCAACCGTCCTAATTAATCTTGAGTTAATCTTGAGTTTGATCTGACGGATCAGCTGAAAACATTCATTCAATTCGTACCACAAGGTGCCATTTGACAGCAAAGAAATTCGATTTGCATTGACCAAACGTCAAAAAAACCAGATCAAAATAAGTTCCTCGGTATGCGTCTTTTTTAGTGTTAATATTAGTTTTACTTTAGTTTTCGTGGTTTCTGTGCTTTCTTACAGCATCAATCACTTAACTAAATTTCTAGCCGTGTTTCGGGACATCATTTGGACTAGACTAGACTAGCTCAGCGGTTGTCCAAGACCTTTGGGCGCAGCAATCTCTCAATGAAAGATCTATCTAGCTATCCTATAATTTAGAGCAAAACACAGGTTAAATCGAACGAAACACTTTATTTTATCAATCATTTAATTGACATGGTTAAGCGGCGAGAGCCTCGCTCCTTAACTAGGCTATAAGAATTTAGAATTATACTTACGAGACTCATCGGAACTTGGTTTGCTGGAAGAGATCTCTTTTTAGAGATCCAGCTCGCCTTTCTGCTTTTATTTACTTTTGGTCCTTGCAATTAATTTTGTGCAATAAAGAAATTATGAATCTAACACGGTAATTTACAATGCTATGGTGACCTACACAGTCCATTGTAATATGGTGTGCGGCTTACTCCTAGTGATCAACAAAGTTTTTGAGATTTACAAATGAACCTAAAAGGCATTCGGCGTCCTTTTAAGGCGATGATTTGCAGATCTACCAGGGGTATACCCGGTTGACAATACATAACTCAGCGCCTCACTATATTGCCAATATGGGATGGCAGAGGCACAATAAGTTTAGCTAGTTAAATTCAATACTCTATTTTGCAGCTGGGGCTAGCCCAGCTATAGACAAATAGGTTACCTCGCAATGTTTGCCATCACCGTTAAAACCTTAGTCATTTTTGGTATGTGGGGTCTGCTAATATGAGAGAAGAGGAGAGAAACTCAAAGCGGCCCACAGAAATGTGAATATATTTTAAATATTATCTAATTAAGACACATAACAAATAAATAGGTACTTAGGTCTAGTTTCCATTAATTTTGCTCACATATTTAGGTATCTAAAGGTACATTGTCAGCACCAGGATTTGAACCGGCATCTCTTGCGAGAGAAGCAAGCGTAAACCCCACTAGACCACAGAACTCTTGCAGCAATGGGAACTCCAGAAAAAAATACATGAAGATGCACATGAAGACTCGTTGCACAATTGAAAGGACAATGGCTTTTTATTTATAAGCAAGACTTGCTGCCTTCTCTCTCATCGAGTGCTGCACTACCGACACAAGGTGGCTGCATCTGTCTGTGTAATTCTTGTGAAATAGTGCACAGCATCATTAATAACAATAATGTAAAGAAATGATGCGGCACGAGTTGCAGTTCTTGATCTTCTTCAGGTTGGTTGGGGTTGCTGAAGAGTATTTTATCAAGCTGGGTTTGATTCAATCATCTTTAGCTGGCAAGGGAAGCCTGAAATAAAAAATAGGTAGTTTAAAAACTGCATTTTATTTCATGAATAGGTTAGCGGTTAGGGTAAGTATATCACACATTGTAACGTTAGCATTTGTCACCTGCGTATAACCAGAGCTAGTGTGAGGGCGTAACCAGGCTCATCATCAAGACTGGAAGTCCTTGACTGCACCATCTCTATGTTATGCCAAAAGCTTTTAGATCTTGCTTGTTTGGGAATCCTTGTTATTTATAACCTTTTGCTTATATTTTGAATGAAGTTTTTCCACATACTCTCTAGTTGCCTGTGGGTCACCTTACGACGCTGCCCTTCACTGAAAAATCGAAGAAATACGTTGGAAAACTATTGTTGACTAGCTGAGATAGCGATCTTGTTATCTTTTGTTCCTGAATTATTTTTTCAGTTTATATTACTATAGGGTACTTACGACATAGTAATTGCTGCAGATTTTTAGCTTTTTGCACTTTTATCTGGACATCACAACAATTTCATAGTTTCTATCGAGTCTGTCTACACAAACAAATACAAGTCGTGTTCCGTGACATCGCCGTCAGCGCCACAATCGATTACGCGTATCTACAATGCCATCGTTTTGTATCGCCAAAACTGACTCGGAACGGCTTCGTAGCCGCTGTAATCGATTTTGGCGTGACTCGGAACGGGGGGACAAATATCATCAAATGTCAAACTCAGCCACAATAAACGTACGTTCAGAATACGTGATGAAACGAATGTTGTCATGCTGCTGAAAATTAAAATTTCTTTCAAAACCACGAAAACTTGTATGAAAACCACGGAACATTATGATATAAGATTGGTATAGTGTAAAATGTAGCAAGAAAATATAGTATAGTAAATAAAACACCTTTATTGTAGTTTATGTAGAAAGATTAATACAACTTCTGAATGTCGTTTTCGGGTATTTCTCGGTTTTTGTTCAGAGAAAATCCCTTTTTCCGATTCCGGACCAGAGACAATTTTGTTTTTTATTCATCATTCACTCACTCCCCGGATCAAAAGCAATCTTCAGTTAAGGCGGTCATGGTACGAAATTTGGCAGATCAAATTAGTGTTGTAGTTTGGATTGAGTGAGATTTGGTCTGACTTAAAAAAGATTGTGGTAACCCTCCTGTTTTGCCATATGGCATTATTTGGCATGATTTTATCACAAGGTTTTGTAACAAAAGGTCGTTTCTTGGTGTTGTATACCCGATGCAGAAAAGAAGTGCCTATTTAAAACCACAATGATGAAGGATGTTCTGAATCGGGCACGAGATTCTTGGAGCCTTTTCGACGTTTCTTGGCCAACTTGTAAAATTCAAAGTGGCTCAGTAATGCATGCAACGTATTCACCAGTACCTTCTACGAGCCATTAAAACGAATGAACACTTGAAATCTCTTCGAGAACAGCTCGCCTTTGTTGATGGTCTCTATATCAAAACTTCACTTGCCTGACAAAAAAACACGGCCCGCTATTTTCAAATATGAATTGCTAAAAGTTCAAGACCTTAAAAAAAACAAAAGAAAGTGCAAGTTTTCTGTATGACTGTTTGTAGCACTATAAAGCAATTACTAATCACTCACCCCCCGTCCAGATGGCGTCGTCAGCGGCGTCGTCGCCCGCGCACCGCGGCCGGCGCCCCACCACCGAGATGTCGTCCCCCCTACTCCGCGTCCCCATCGAGCGCGGCTGGCGGCGCGAGCTGGTGTACCGCGCCGCACTCGACCAGCACTCGAGACGCAACGCCGACATCTATTACTACACGCCGCAGGGCAAGAAGCTGCGCTCCACGAGAGAGGTGCGTGCGTTTTTAGTTGAATTTTCAGTGGGGGAGCCGAGCCCCCCTTTTCTCTCAGGTGTAGGAGACTACTCCACGCAGCTGTGG